>JAODAL010014275.1:0-88082 GCA_025379985.1 Phyllomedusa bahiana
AAAAAGGAGTCTTTCAACCACCATTTAGTTAACTGGACATTGACTATACCTGTCCTGACACAGCATGACCTTAAACCTGCATCACCCACAAATTAAAAGTGCCGGAAAAAGATTGCATTTGTTAACCCAAACATATTCTATAGTATGAAAACTACCCCAGATAAAAATCAAAGAGTTACCACCATTTAGTTACGACATGATACCTGTCCTGGCCACAGCATGAGCCCCAAACCTGCATGACCCCCCGATTAAAAAGTGCCGGAAAAAGAGTCTTTCAACCACCATTTTAGTTTCACTGGACATTGACTATATCTGTCCTGTACCACAGCATGACCCCAAACCTGCATGACCCCAGATTAAAAAGTGCCGGAAAAAGGAGTCTTTCAACCACCATTTTAGTTGAACTGGACATTGACTATACCTGTCCTGGACCGCAGATGACCCATTAAACCTGTCTGACCCCCAAATTAAAAAGTGCCGGAAAAAGGAGTCTTTCAACCACCATTTTAGTTTCACTGGACATTGACTATACTGTCCTGTGGCCCAAGCATGACCCTCAAACCTGCATGACCCCAGATTAAAAAGTGCCGGAAAAAGGAGTCTTTCAACCACATTTTAGTTTCACTGGACATATACTGTCCCTGTCCTGGTAGCGCTTGCCCCTCCGTATGAGTGCGGACCAATTGAGCTTCACTTGAAATACTGGTGGTTAACGCTCCTGTTCCACCCAGGTGCCCTTTTTCTTGGCATTCTTTTTCTCATTTTACTCAACGTGCTGGAGGAAATTGTCTCTGTACTTTGTTCTCTGTCCGTGCTCCATACTCCATGTCCTCTGAATAACCTACATCTGGTCAAGTTTTCCTGTACCTCCCTTGTACAATTCAGAGGAATTTTTTTACCAGCTATTTTGTACATGCAAGTTTTTTAGTAGTTTAACTCTAGAAAACACATTTTAAAATAGGATGGAATCCCACCATGTCTTTGTTTCTCTTTTTTTAATTGTATTAAATGGGTTGTCTCAATACAGGCATTGATAGCTATGTTAAAGATCTTGCAAAAACAAGTCATATTGCAATATTGTCCATTAACAGTGTCCTACCTATTCCTGTTTCTGACAGCACCATCACCTTGAGCCACTCTGACATTGTAAGAACAAATGTTGTAGAACAACATTTTTTATAATAGGACCTGTAGTATAGCTGCATGTCACAGCAAATGCCCCAAAAATTCAAAACATGACCCTTGAGCCAATTGGACAATTGTGAAGAACAAATGTCTGTTAGAAACAACATTTTTTTATAATAGGACCTGTAGTATAGCTGCATTCACAGCAAAATGCCCCCAAAATTCAAAGCATGACCCTTGAGCACTTTGGACAATTGTGAAGAACAAATGTCTGTTAGAAACAAATTTTTTATAATAGTCCTATAAGTGCCTGTCACGCAATCCATTAGACCCTAGCATTTGACAATTTGAAGAACAATGTCTTTAGAAACAAATTTTTTTTATAATAGGACCTAGATACTGATTCACAGCAAATGCCAAAAATAAACAGACCCTGAGCCACTTTGACAATTGTGAAGAACAAATGTCTGTTAGAAACAACATTTTTTTATAATAGGACCTGTAGTATTGCTGCATTTCAAAGCACATGACCCAAAAAATTATAAAAATGACTTCTCAGCCACTGTTAAAATTGTGAGGGAGAAATGCCACTTAGAAAGCCACATTTCTGTTCCAAAGACCATGATTATTGCTGTATCTCAGCAGCATGACCCAAAAAATTATAAAATGACTTCTCACCACTTTAAAAATTGTGAGGGGAAATCCACTAAAAGCCACATTCTGTTCCAAAGGACCATGATTATTGCTGTATCTCACAGCACATACCCCAAAAAATTATAAATATACTCTCAGCCACTATAAAAATTGTGAGGGAGAAATGCCACTTAAAAGCCACATTTCTGTTCCAAAGGACCATAATTATAGCTGTATCTCACAGCAACATGACCTCAAAACCATTGACAATGCGAAAACTTCTAAAGATAAAGTGAGTAAATGGAATACGGTGTTGTCATGAAACCTTGCTGTCTTTTACAGTCTCCTCACAGCAAAACCAGCAAAATGAACTGTTGGGAAAAGAGAATAAAAATTGCAGTAAGAAATGATCATTTTAAAAAAACATTTTTCAAGAGGACCATTTCTGTTTGAAAAGGAATGTGAAGTAGACCGGCAACTAATCGGTGACCTCGGCAATTGGGGCCACAACATCATCAGAGATCCATGCCTGATTCATCTTGATGAAAGTCAAACGATCCACATTATCTGTGGAAAGCCGGATGCGTTTGTCTGTAATGACTCCTCCAGCTGTGCTGAAGGTCCGCTCAGATATGACGCTGGCTGCTGGGCAGGACAACACCTCTATGGCGTGGCGAGCGAGCTCGGGCCATTCGTCCATTTTGGATACCCAGAAGTCTATTGGGTTGGAACACATACAAAAACGTCGTGTTGAGACGCAGATAGTCGAGCATCATGATCTTAAGCTTGTCTCTGTGTGTTTAGGAATATGTGTGCCCCTGCATTGCAATGCGTTGGTGAGGTGGTAAATAAGAGATTTGCAGAGGTCACCCATTAGCTTCTGCGACCTTGCCTGCTGCTGCTGCTCGCCGGCTACTGCTACTTTCATTCTAACTGCTGTCACGTCGCTGATGTTAGTTTCCACCTTGACATTGGGAACGTAGAAGCAGACGCAACAGATGTCTCCAGTTGAATTCAATCACAAGGTCTCCATTTCCTGCATTTTAACACTCGAATTGGGTGGGTGGAATGAAAGTCCTGAGTTTTGGTTTGTAACGGGCTAACAGGAGGGTGGCCACCCAGTAACTGTTGTTATTTTGATGGCCTTATAATGCAGGATGCATTGTTGGAGGAAAAGGAGTCATCGAAAGGGGTCCACTCATGTAGAGATGGAGCCAGAACCTCTATCCAAGGCAGGGACGTCGTAACGTCGTGTCTAGGAAATACCTCCTCCTCCTCCGCTGCCTCTGCATATCTCAACACGGCCAGGTTTCTCTGGGTCAACTGATGCCACCAGATGACATTGGGTCAAAGAACACTGCACAATCCCAGCGGTTTTGGAAGAGCGTGCGCCAGCCTGAGAGCCGACCAATCACCCCCAGAGACATCCAACCCAGCACACCCAGTGAGCTGTCACAGAGATATAGCGGCCTTGGCCGTGCTTACTAGACCATGTTCGGTAGTCAGATGGACTTTTGGTTGGCCACATATGCAGACAACACGCTTGAAATTTAGAGGACCACGTGGCTGGGCCCAGGGCAGGGATGGCTTTTTCTGCAAAAAATGCCTGCTTGTCATCTGTATTGGGGGCAGGCAAGGGCCATGACGTGGCGAACCCTCTTTGTCCACCATATGGAAAGGCAACATTTTCCAAGCAAAACCTGTGCAATGCCGACATTCAGCTTTGGGCTTTGGGATGGGTTGGTTTAAATTATTTTCTTCTGCTCCAACCCTGGAAGACAGACGGCTGGCTGCTAGACCTCACTGGCCGCTGTACGGCGTTGCAGGTCGTCAAACTGGCGAAGGAGAAGGGTAAGGATTTGGGTCTCTGGTTGGTGCTTTGGTGGGTACTCGGGCGACGGTGTAGCTGAAGCGGAGGCTGATGCCTGATCATTACTCTGAGAGACATGGGCAGCTGAGGAACGCTTGTGTGGTGGGGAGGAGAGGGCGGAGACAGATGGTGTGACAGTGGGTTGAAGGCCCCGCGTCTGTCTGGCCTTTTTTTGCAAGTGATGCCTTCATTTCATACTCAGGCATTCCGCTGCATGTGAGTTAGACATGTTGGTGGTGGTTAACCACCTAAGGTTCTTGCCTCTACTTATGCGTTTACGGCATAGGTCGGCATATACATCAACTGGGGAATCAGAGGCTTGTCCAAAGGAAGGCCAGGCTTGAGAGGTCCTGACCTTTTTGACGGCGATAATCGAGGATCGTGGTTTTGCCGCTGACCGTGGCTGGCGGAATCATATCAGCGGACTTCTGCGACCGCCATCTCCCCTTTGTTTGAGGTCGGAACCCGTACTGAACACTAACCCCATCGTCTTCCCCCTCGTCCATTGATGAAGCGGTCGCAAGCAATTCTGCTGAAAAACACCACGTTGGATCCGCCAAGTCGTCAATCATCATCATCAACACAGGTACTTTTGTCGTCCTTGAACCATTCTGCATCCAGGAGCTGCGGGCTACAAGGGGCAAGAGGGACTGCAAGGCGTTGCCCGTACCGCCCGTGATTTTTGGCCGATTGACCGGCTTCCTTCTCCTCCTCGATGTCATCAGTAACTGGGCGTCAGAGCAGTAGAAAATCATCCTCTTTGGCCCTTGATCTTTAAAACATTCTTCTGACCCCAACCATACCGCATTTTGTCATCAAAGAGGACCTTCATAAAATGGATTAACTACAGTACAGCACGAGTTGACATTTTGGGCTGCTTCATGTTGGGAACGGATGCTGGGTTGATGCTGATGACGAACATTTGTGGCCAGTGACTGGAGGACTAGGAGGTAATGACTGCTGGTATGAAGGTTGCATTAACCACTGAAGGACCAGATTGGCGGACACTGTTCATTACTGAGATTCACAGGCCTGACACAGTGATGACAGGCCTGACAGTCCTGCAACTGACGATCCCCTGGTTGCTTGTTGTTCGCACACTGGAAGGAGCTACCTTCTCTCTCACCTTTACCTCCAAGTCCTACCCCCTCTGTGCTCGCTTACCACATGCATTTCGCCTCCCATGTTCAAGAAATATAAAAATTTGAGAAGGAATGGAATAGTTTTTGGATGTCTCTTAATAAAAGACCGGCAAATCACAGCTATTCTCAAACCCTCAAATCAAAACAAAATTGATGGATTCAATTACTCTGCAAAGTAGATTACAACAAAGCATGACTGACCAAAAGTGAAAAAAACGACCTGTCTTAAATGTATATGGATATTAAAAGGTATTTTTTGGCACCTATCAATCACCTGTGGTGAGTACACAATTCTGTATTTCAAATTTACTGCAAAGTAATCTATCGACAAAGCTGTCTCGCGCCAAAGTGAAAAAACACGTATCTGAAATTATTCGATAATAAAATGATTATTTTGGCACCTTTCAATCACTTGGGGTGACTACACTATTGCTGTAGATCACATTTAACTGTAAAGTAGGATCTATCAACAAAGCTGGCCTCCGCCAAGTGAAAAAAAACACAGTATCTGAAATTTAATCGGATAATAAAATGTATTTTTGGCATCTATCTATTCTCCTGTGGTGACTACAAAATTGCTGTATTCCAAATTTATTAAACTGCAAAGATAGATCTACAAAAAGCTGGCCTGTGCCAAGTGAAAAAACACGTAACTGTAATTGTATTCAGGATTATAAAAGGTATTTTTTGGCACCTCTCAATTCACCTGTGTAAACTACACAATTGCGTATTGAAATTAACTGCAAGTGGCTCTATCAACAAATCTGGACTGGGCAAAAGTGCAAAAAACACGTATCTGTAATGTAATTCAGATAATAAAAGGTATTTTTTTTGGCACCTATCAAATTCACCTGTGGTAACTAACACAATTGCTGTATTAAATTAACTGCAATGTGGCTCTATCAACAATCTGGACTGGGCAAAAGTGCAAAAAACAGCTATATGTAATGTATTCGGATAATAAAAGGTATTTTTTGCACCTATCAATTCACCTGTTGGTGACTACAAGATTGCTGTATTCACATTTAATGCAAGGTGCCTCAATTGAACAACAGCTGTAGTGCGCAAAAGTAAAAAAAACACGTATCTGAAATTGTTATTCGGATAATAAAAGGTATTTTTTTGTGCACATATCAATACATCTGCTGGCGACCACAAAAATTCTGTCTATTCAAATTTAACTTCCAAGTAGATCTATCAAACAAAGGTCTGGCTGCGCCAAAGTGGGAATAACACGTATCCTGACATGTATTCGATAATACAAGGTATTTTTGCACCTTTCATCACATTGTGGTGACTACAACAATTGCAGTATTCACATTTAAGTGCAAAGGTGCCCCAATGAACTAAGAAGCTGCAGTGTGGCCAAAAAGTCAAAGAAAAAACACGTATCTGAAATTGTATTCGGATAATACAAGGTATTTTTGGCACCTTTCAATTCACACTGTGGTGACTACAAAATTGCTGTATTCACATTAAAGTGCAAGTGTGCCTCCATGATCAATTGCTGTAGTGCTCCAAAGTCAAAAACACGTATCTGTAATGTATTCAGATAAATACAAGGTGTTTTTGGCACCTTTCAATTCACATGTGGTGACTACAAAATTGGCTGTACTCACATTTAAAGTGCAAGGTGGCCTCAAATGAACAAAGCTGTAAGTGCGCCAAATTTCAAAAAACAAGTAATCTGAAATGTATTTCGGATAATATAAGGTATTTTTGCAATCCCTTTCAATTCACCTGTGTGACTACAAAATTGCTGTAGTTCACATTTTAGTGCAAGGTGCCTCAATGAACAAAGCTGTAGTGCGCCAAAGTGAAAAAACACTTATCTGTAATTATTCGGATAATACAGGTATTCTTTTGGCACCTATCAATTCACCTGTTTTTGACAACAAAATTGCTGTATTCACATTTAAGTGCAAGGTGCCTCCATGAACAAAGCTGTTAGCACGCCAAATGTCAAAAACACGTATCTTTAATGTATTCAATAATACAAGGTGTTTTTGGCACTTTACTTTCAATATCGACCTTTGGATGACTACAAAATTGCTGTATACACATTTAATAGTGCAAGGTGCCTCAATGAACAAAGCTGTATTGCAGCCCAATTCAAAAAACACATATCTGTAATTATTCGGATAATACAAGGTATTTTTGGCACCTATCAATTCACACTGTGGCGACTACAAATTCTGTATTCAAATTTAACTGCAAAGAGATCAATCAACAAAGCTTTCTGCGCCAAAGTGAAAATAACACGTATCTGAAATTTTATTCGTAAAAACAAGTATGTTTTGGCGACCTACAAATTCAACTGTGGTGACTACAAAATTGCTGTATTCACATTTATGTACAAGGTGCCTCACAGAACAAAGCTGTATGTTGCCAAAGTCAAAAACACGTATCTGTAATGATATTCAGATAAAACAGTGTTTTTTGGCACCTTCAATCACCTTTGGTGACACAAAATTTGCTGTCTTCACATTAAGTGCGAAGTTAGCCACAATGGAACAAAGCTGTAGTGCGCCAAGTGAAAAAACACGTAATCTGTAGTAATGTATTTACGGATAATACAAGTATTTTTTGGTACCTTTCAATTCACCTGTGTTGACTACAAAATTGCTGTATTCACATTTAAAGTGGCTAAGGTGACGTCCATGAACAAAGCTGTAGTGCGCCAAAGTCAAAAACACGTATCTGTATATGTATTCGATAAAATACAAGGTGTTTTTGGGCACCTTTCAATTCACCTGTGGTGACTACAAAATTGCTGTTTTTATATTTAAGTGCAAGGTGCCTCAATGAACAAAGCTGTAGTGCGCCATAATAAATTCCAAAACTACGTGATCGAAATGTATTCGGATAATACAAAGGGTATTTTTGCCACCTTCAATTCACCTGTGGTGACTACAAAATTGCTGTATTCACATTAAGTGGGTCAAGTTGCCTCAAATGAACAAAGCTGTAGTGCACCAAAGTGAAATAAACACGTAACTGTAATTTATTCGATAATACGAAGGTATTTTTTGGCACCTATCAATCACCTGTTTGACTATACAAAATTGCAGTATTCAAATTTAAGTGCAAGTGCCTCATGAACAAAGCGTAGTGTGCGCCAAAGTCAAAACACGTATCTGTAATGTATTCGAATAATAAATGTATATTCTGGCACCTATCAATTCACCTGCTGGGCGACTAAAAAAATTGCGTATTCAAATTCAACTGCAAAGGAGATCTATCAACAAATCTTTCCTGCGCCAAAGTGAAAAAACAGTATCTGAAACTTATTTATTCGGATATACAAGGTATTTTTTTGGGCACCTTTCAATTCACCTGTGGTGACTAACAAAATTGCTGTATTCACATTTAAGTCGCAAGTGCCTCAATGAACAAAGCTGTATTGCGCCAAAGTCAAAAAACACGCGTATTTGAAATGTTAAATGTCGGATAATACAAGGTACTTTTTGGCACCTATCAATTCACTGTTGTGACTACAAAATTGCAGTATTCACATTTAAGTACAAGGTGCCTCAATGAACAAAGCGTAGTGCACCAAAGTCAAAAAACACGTATCTGAAATTTATTGATAAAACACGGTATTTTTGGCACCTTTTCAATCACCTGTGTGACTACAAAATTGTGTATTCACAAATTAAGTGCAAGGTGCCCTCAATGAACAAAGCTGTAGTGCGCCAAAGTCAAAAACACGTATTGAAATGTATTCGGAAATAATACAAGGTATGTTTTGGCACCTATCAGATCACATGTGTGGGAACTACAAAATTGCAAGTATTCACATTTAAAGTACATAGGTGCCTCAATGAACAAAGCTGTAGTGCGCCAAAGTCAAAAAACACGTATCAGAAATTTATTCGGCATAAAACACGGTATTTATTGGCACTTTCAAGTTCCACCCTGTGTTGACTCACAAATTGCTGTATTCACATTTAAGTGCAAGGTGCCATTCATGCACAAAGCTGTAGTGCGCCAAAGTCAAAAAACACGTATTCTGAAATGTATTCGGATAATACAAAGGTAATTGTTTGGCACCTAAAATCAATTCACCTGTGGTGACAAACAAAATTGCAGTATTCACATTTAAGTACACAGGTGCCTCAATGAAACAAAGCTGTAGTGGCGGCCTAAGGTCAAAAACACGTATCTGAAATTTATTCGGATAAAACCAAACCCGGGGTAAAAAAAGACATAAACTAAAAAAATTATTTTTGGCACCTATCAACCTGTGCTTGTCTACAAAATTGGTTGATTCTAATTTAACAGCAGGTGATATATCAACAAAAGGTGGAATGGGCAAAATTGAAAATGAACACCTATCTGAAATTATACTGGATAATTAAAAAGTGGAGTTTTGCACCTAACAAAGAGACCTGCATTTACTTAGAAAAGAAGTGTATCCTAATATAGTTCAGGCTGCCCACTATCCAGGAAGTAATATCAATAGAAAAGCTGTTAAAAATAACGCTATTGCAGGCAATGTCTATACACTAAGTCTTGGTGAACTTTATCCACCATTCGTTAAAGAGCTTTGTCTGTGTTCCGCCCGCGCCCCCCCCCCGCCCCCGCTCCCCTCCGTGCCTTACAGCGGTAGATTCGCCTTAAAAATTCTCTACGCTAACTACATAAAATCTTCCAATTCTCTAATCTACTAGTTGGTAAGGGTCACAGCTAAACCAGAAGTGCTTTCTCTTGAGGAAATAGAATAATTTCGCTGAGCTGGTTGGACTCAAGGCAGAGCCACGTCCTACTGCTATGAACGCTGATAGACACTGAGGCTGAAACAGGAAGGGACTGTTCCATGTACAAACATAGGTCATGTGATTTTTCCAGGCCAATCGCAACCTCACACATCCCAGTCATTATGTCGCACACACATCTCAAGGCCTCTCACCCTGCTCTATACTGTAAGCTGATTTTCTGGCCACCAAAATGACAAGGAAGCGCCGAAAAATGGCGCGATCTTAATAGATTGATGCACAGATTTTAACTAAATTAACCGCATGAATCGAAAAATTTCCGATCAACATAAAAACTTGAGCGGATGTTCAACTTTGTCGATAATAATCGCTCAACACTAATCATAAGCAGCCGTGGCAGCACTTTCCCTGATTAGTACAGTGAGAGCGGTATGAGCTCCCAGCGTCGCGCCTGGACTTATATAGTGCGGTGATCCACAGAATCCCCCGCCGGTCTCTGATTTGGCTTCATCTCAGCACTATGTCATGTAGGCTATGCCCTTCCTTCTCCCAGAGGTCTTTGCCCCATGTAACACCATGACTCTGCAGCCATATTTATAAATCAAAATGCCCCTTCGTTCACAACCGGGCGAAGTACCCCAAACTTCGACTTCGTTCGAGACCGAAGTTTCCTGAAATTTCCTAAAAAAAAAACGAATTCCACTTCGTTATAATCAATTCGCCATCTCTACATACATCTAATGTCAGAAAGGGGTTAAAAGAGGGCTCATGCTCCAAAAGACGCAATGAGACAATGGAGTTAGGATTAGGTTTTTTTTTACTGGTCTTTAGGGCTTATCTTAATGATTCTCTTTGCCTCCGGTCTCAAAGCACTCAGGATTTCACGTTCAATCCAAAGTCATGTCTGACATCACTTCCGGTCCAGTTTATATTACTATACCCTAGGGTGATGTTAGGGTAATTTTATATAGGGTTAATTTTATATGAAAACATTTTTTTTTTAAATTAAATCATGTACCCTAATGTAAATTGAATCAAAGGGGATGTTGAAGTGACCTCAGAGTTCAAGTATCACAGGATTGGAAACATTGGGGACCCAAGGCAATGAAAGATCAAGATGACTGTGATTAGTAAATTAAAGGAGTTGTCTCCCTACAGGGTTTCAAAGGATGCATGAATGAAATACTCTGTCACTTCCTGGTTCAGACTGACTAATTTGCATAAGCTCCATGCTTGTACAGCTTCGTGCCTGTTCAGTTGCTAATTAGATCATATTAGCTTCTCAAAACTGCTCACAGGACTTTCTTATCTGATCCCTCAAGTGACAAAAGCCCTAATAACAGTTCTGTTTACTTGAGATAAATCAAGCATTTTTCTGCCTGCAGCACAGGACACTGTGGAAACTGCCCTGACCTGTTGTGATGACTCACTCACAGTTATCTCATTGAACAAAAACAGCAGGGGATATTTAGTTTACAGGTCAGATTACTGAGGGAAATCTGAAATAGCCATGTAGGTCATAAATTCAACATTGGGGTATCACCTTAGGGAAAACAGAGGAACAAAAGCATATATTTGGAAAATGTCTTTATTTTGTTGTTCCCGTTACAATTTGAAAGCTATTCTTTGTAAGCGAGACAACCCCTTTTAAGGGGTAGGTTTATGATTAAGACTAGAATTAAAATATTTGGGTTCTGGATCTCCTAAACTTGATTCTTTTCACAAGTTTGGTCAAACTGGTTTTAAACTGAACAGGACAGATTCGAGCAAGACTACCTATGTGTTTTAGATAAAAAAAAAAAAAAAACATAAAATGTCGCAAAATGGTTATTGTTACTACAATATATTAAAAATGTTTTCCGAAACCAATATTCCTGCAAAACTATTTTTTTTTTTATTGTTGGCAATATTTATTTATTTTTTTTTAAATTTGGCAAGTATATGCAATTTCAAATTACAAATGAAATCTTTTATAGTCCTTTTATAGCAATGGTTACAGTAGAAATAAAACTCCTGAATGGAGGGTCAGACTAATCTCACTTTACTATAGTTGCTGTTTATCTCTATGTAGTCTCCTTAAAAATATCAGATAATAACATAATGACTGCTCTTTTGTTTTTTTGAACAGGGATAGATAAGATAAGAGCAATGAAAAGAGCAACACATGAACATCTCTTTATGCACTAGGGAGGGGTTTTCACACTTATGAGGTCCACAGCTCATAGCATTTACATCTCTCAGGCCATAGAAGGCCAGGAAGAAGAACAGTCAAGCAATCCTCACTGCTGTGCTATCAGAGCTCACAGAGGGGAAGTTAGAGGGATTAATGTACATAAGGAAACTTAAAAAAAAGATATAAAAACAACCACACAAATAAAAAAAAATCCATATAATGAATGTTGCATAATGCTGTCAATATGTGAAAAGAAAAATTCTGATGGTAGTGTCCCATTGCCCAATATTTGCAGGGGATTTGTGTTTTTGTTGTTCATTCTTTGGCATAAATAATATGTTATCTGTATTCTTTAGATCAGTACAATTTTGGTGATTCCAAGTATCTAGGGTTTTTGTTATGTTGTAGTATTTATAAAAAAAAAAAAATAAAAAAAATTCTCCATTTCTTAAATTTGCCCTGCAATTCCATTTTCTGTATCAAATAACTTTGTTAGGTTTTCCACCTATGAAGACTGAGCTTATTTTTGTGGGCTGAAGTGTAGTTTTTATTGGTATCATTTTAGTATGCATGCTACTTTTTGATAATTTTTTAGAAATATTTTGGTGATTGGAATTTTTTCACCTGTGGTGTTCAGCGTACAGGATAAATGATTTTTTAATAGAACAGACTTTAGTGGTACAGATAGAGAGGGGCGAATGGCTTCGAACGAAGTGGAATTCGTTTAGAATTTCAGGAAAACTTCGGTTCTGAACGAAGTCGAAGTTTGGGGGACTTCGGGTGAACAAGTTGCTTTGTTGATTATAAAATGGCTGCGACACATCGCGCAACATGGTGCAAAAGCACTCTGGAAGGAATAGGGCATAGCCCTTCAGGTCAATGTGCAGAAGATGAAGCCAATCAGAGACCGCGGGATTCTGTGACTTCACTGCAGCTATATAAGTCCGGGGGCGCGACCAGGGAGCTCATACCCGCTCTCGACTGTAATACCTGATTCAGGGAAGGTGCTGCCGCGTCTGATTGTTACTGAAAACTGATTTTTATACAGCGATTTTTATGGGGTGTCTCAGCTTGTCCTCAGAGACTCGATTCACTAACGGTTACTATTTCTGATTTGTGTTGGTATTGGATCTGAAATCCGATTGTGCGTCCACTGCAGCTGCATATACATTTAAACTCCTATTCTGCTCACAATACACATTAAATATCCCAAAAGAAGGGGGATCCTAACCCGTTCCCTGTTGTATTCATTAAAAAGAAACAGCGTTTTTACAATATAAAAACCACTGTCATTTTTTGTGCTGCTCAATTAGTTGGCGCATTTAACATCCAGGGTTTATATTAAGCTTTGTTTTTACAGCTGTGGGACCCCCAGAAACCGTCATTTTCAACGCCAAAATATAATACATTTTTCCTGTAGCAATAATTTCACAAGGAAGTACAGGATAATTAAAACAAATTTTATCTCTTAGGCTATGTTCACACGGTGTATTTGCGTGCGTAATTACGCCCGCGCAATTAACCGTGTGACCGGCGGGCCAGGCGGGAGGAGGGGGACGGAGCAGGGGGCCGGCACTTAGCGGCCATTGACCTGACTTTGCTAGCGGCGTCGTATTAGCGGCTAGAAATTCCTATGTCCAATTACTCCCCGCCGGCCCTGCGGCTTCGACGGGCTGAGAAGGAGACTAATCCATAGTTCCTCTATGAGAACTGTGAAATTACCGTAATAAATGGTGACGTTTTTCGCCCGTAATTGGCGCACTTCGGCGCGTAATTACGGACCGAAATATGGCCCATTTTAAGCCGTGTAAACATGCCTTTATTGTGTGGCGTAAAATAGACCGCATTGTAACACGCTACAAAGCTACTAGTTGTTGGTGGCTCAATTCTGTATGGTCGCAATTTACATCCAGGGGTTAATTAAGCGTTGTTTTGTCAGCTGTGTTGATCTACAAAACCGTCATTTTCAAACGCAAAATAAATGCATTTTTCCCTGTAGCAAATTCACGAAGTGAAGGTTAATTACAATTTTATCTCTGTTGGTAGCGTAAAAAACACATCCATTGTAACACGCTACAAAGCTACTATATGTGGGATCAATTCTGTTGGTGCAATTTACAATCCAGCGGTTTAATTAAGTCGTTTGTTTTTCACTGTGGTGCTCCAATAAAAAGGTAATTTTCAACGCCAAAAATATACATTTTTCCTGTAGCATAATTTCACAAACGAAGTTAATTACAATTTTATCTCTTGTTGTGTAGCGTAAAAAACCGCCATTGTAACACGCTACAAAGCTACTAGTTATGTGGATGCTCAATTGTTTGGACGCAATTTACATCCAGGTTAATTAAGCGTTTTTTTCAGCTGTGTGATTCCAAGAAACCGTCAATTTCAGCACCAAAAATATATAACATTTTTTCCTGTAGCATAATCACAAGGCAGGTTAATTACATTTTATCTCTCATTGGTGTGGCGTAAAAGTACACCGCATTGTAACACCAACAAAGCTACTAGTTTGGTGGTGGCTCAATTCTTTTGCGCAATTTTAACATCTATGGTTAATTAAGTCGTTGTTTTTCAGCTGTGGTCTATCCCAAGAAACCGTGCATTTTCAATGCTAAAATATATGCCAATGCATTTTTCCTGTAGCATAATTCACACAAGCGAAGGTTTAATTACAATTTATCTCTTGTGTAGCGTAAAAAACACGCCATTGTAATCATCACGCTACAAAAGCTACTAGTTTGTGGTGGCTCAATTCTTTGCGCAATTTAACATCCATGGTTAATTAAGCGTATTTATTCCGATGTGGGTGATCCAAGAAACCTTCTTTTTCAAAACGCCAAAATATATAAACATTTTTTCCTGTAACATAATTCACATGCAAAGGTTAATTACAATTTTATCTCTATTGTGTGGCGTAAAATACACCGCCATTTGTAACACGCTACAAAGCTACTAGTTTTGGGGGCTGTCATTCTTTGCACAATTTACATCCAGGGGTTTTCAATTAAGCGTTGTTTTTTCAGCTGTGGTGATCCCAAGAAACCGTCATTTTTCAACGCCAAATATATACATTATTCTTAGCATAATTCACAAGCAAAAGGTTAAGCTTACAATTTTATTCTCCTTATTGTGTGTCGTAAAATACACCGCATAGTAACACGCTACAAAGCTACTAGTTTGTGGTGGCTCAATTCTTTGGCGCAATTTACATCCAGGGTTTAATTAAGCGTATGTTTTTCCGCTGTTGGTGATCCCAAGAAACCGTCTTTTTCAACGGAACAACATATATACATCTTCCTGTTAGCATCATTTCACAAGCAAAGGTTAATTACAATTTTATCTCTTATTGTGTGGCCGTAAAATACACCGCATTGTAACACGCTACAAAGCTTACTATTTGTGTGGCTTCAATTCTTTGTCGCAATTTACATCCAGGGTTAATTAAGCGTTGTTTTTTCAGCGTGTGATCTCAAGAAACCGTCATTTTCAACGCCAAAATATATGCATTTTTCCTTAGCATAATTCACAAGCAAAGGTTAATTACAATTTTATCTCTTATTGTGTGGCGTAAAAAAAACCGCATTGTAACACGCTACAAAGCTACTATTTGTGGTGGCTCAATTCTTTGCGGGAATTTACATCCAGGGTTTTAATTAAGCGTTGTTTTTCAGCTGTGGTGATCCCAGAAACCGTCATTTTCAACGCCAAAATATATACATTTTTCCTGTAGACATAATTCTCAAGGAAATGTTAATTACAATCTTTTTCTCCTTGTTGTGTAGCGTTAAAAAAACACGCATTGTAACACGCCACAAAGCTAATAGTTTGTGGTGGGCTCATTTTGTTTGGCGCATTTACATCCTAGGGGTTAATTAGCATTGTTTTTCAGCTGTGGTGATCCAAGAAACCGTCATTTTCAACGCCAAAAATATATACATTTTTCCTGTAGCATAATTGACAAGCAAAGGTTAATTCAATTTTATCTCTTATTGTGTGGCGTTAAAAAAAACACCGCATTGTAACAGGATACAAAGCTACAGTTTGTGGTGGCTCAATTCTATGGCGCAATTTACATTCCAGGGGTTAATTAAAGCGTTGTTTTTTCAGCTGTGGTGAATCCCAAGAAAACCGTATTTTATAAACGCAAAATTTTACATTTTTCCTGTGCATAATTCACAAGCAAAGGATAATTACAATTTTATTCTTATTGTGTGGCGTTAAAAAACACACATTGTAAAACGCTACAAAGCTACTAGTTTCCATTGAGTTGTTTCAATTCTTGGCGCAATTGTACATCCAGGGGTTAATTAAGCGTGTGTATTTCAGCTGTGGTTGATACAAGAAACCGCATTTTTCAACGCCCAAAATATATACTTTTTTCCTGTAGCATAATTCACTAAGCAAAGTTAAAATTACAATTTTATCTCATATTGTGTGGCGTAAAAAACACCACATTGTAAAAGTACAAAGCTACTAGTTTGAGGTGGGCTAATTCTTTGGCGCAATTTTACATCAATGGGGTTAATTATGCGTTATTTTTCAGCTGTGGGTGATCCAAGAAACCGTCATTTTCAACGCCAAAGATATATACATTTTTCCCTGTCGCATAATTAAACGATAGCAAAGGTAATTACAATTTTATCTCTTCTTGTGTGGCGTAAAAAAACACCACATTGTTAACAAGCAAAAGCTACGAGTTTGTGGTGGCTCAATTCTTTGGCGCAATTTACATCCAGGGGTTAATTAAGCTTTATTTTTCAGATGTGTGATCCAAGTAAAACCGTCATTTTCAACGCCCAAATATTTAAACTTTTTACGTAAGCCCATAATTCAAAGCAAAGGTAATTACAATTTTTAATTCTTGTTGTGTAGCGTAAAAAAAAAACGCCATTGTTACCACGCTTACAAGCTACTAGTTTGTGGTGGTGGCTCTGTTGTTGGCGCAATTTACATCCAGGGGTTAATTAAGCATTGTTTTTCAGCTGTTGGAGATCCCAAGAAAAAAAACCGTTCATTTCAACGCCAAAATATATACATTTTTCTGTAGCATAATTCACAAGCAAGAAGGTTTAATTACAATTTTATATCTTATTGTGTGGCGCGTAAAAAACACACATTGTAACACGCTACAAAGATACTGTTTGTGGGGGCTCAATTGTTTGGCTGCAATTTACATCCAGGGTTAATTAATGCGTTGTTTTTCAGCTGTGCGTGATCTCAAGAATACCGTCATTTTCAACGCCAAAAATATACTCATTTTTCTTGTAGCATAATTCACAAGCCAAAGGTTAATTACAGTTTTATCTCTTATTGTCGTGGCGTAGAAAACACCGCATTTGAAACACGCTAACAAAGTATAGTTTGTGGTGGCTCAATTCTTTGGGCAAATTTACATCCAGGGGTTATTTAAGCGTTGTTTTTCGCTGTGGTGATCCCAACAGAAAAAAACCGTCATTTTCAACGACAAAATATATACATTCTTTCCTGTAGCATAATTCACAAGCAGTGGTTAATTAAATTTTATCTCTTATTGTTGTGGCGGTAAAAAACACACATTGTAACAAGCTACAAAGCTACTAGTTTGTGGTGGCTCATTTCTTTGGTGCAATTTACATCCAGGGGTTAATTAAGCGTTATTTTTCAGCTGTGGTGATCCCAAGAAAACCGTCATTTTCATACGCCAAAATAAATATACCAATTTTACTGTAGCATTATTCCAAGCAAAGGATTATTACAATTTTATCTCTTATTGTGTGGCGTAAAAAACCGCATTGTAACCCGCTACAAAGCTACCAAGTTTGTGGTGGACTCAATTGTTTGGCGCAATTTATATCTAGGGTTAATTAAGCGTTGTTTTTGAGCTGTGGTGATCCCAAGGAAACCGTCATATTTCAACGCCCAAAATATATACATTTTTCCTGTTAGCAATAATTCACAAGCGCTAAGGTTAATTACATTTTATCTCTTGTTGGGTAGCATAAAATAACGCATTGTAACACGCTACAAAGCTACTAGTTTGTGGTGGCTCTAATTTCTTTGGCCGCAATTTAATCCAGTGGTTATTAAGCGTTGTTTTTCAGCTGTGGTGATCCCAAGAAATGTCATTTTCAACGCCAAAAATATCTACATTTTTCCTGTCTATAGCATTAAATCACAAGCATAGGTTAATTAAAATTTAATCTCTTGTTTGTGTTGCGATATATAAACCGCATTGTAAACACGCTACCAAGCTACTAGTTCGTGGTGGGCTCAATTGTTTGGCGCATGTACATTAGGGTTAATTAAGCGTTGTTTTTTTCAGCGTGGTGAATCCCAAGTAACCGTCATTTTCAACGCCAACAAAGATATTACATTTTTCCTGTTGCATACATTCACAAGCAAAGGTTAATTACAATTTTTTATCTTATTGTTAGGCGTAAAAAACACCACATTTGTAAAAAGCTTACAAAGCTACTAGTTTGTGGTGGCTCTATTCTTTGGCGCCAATTTACACCGGGGTTATTAAGCGTTATTTTCATGCTGTTGGTGATCCCAGAAACGTCAATTTCAACGCAAAATATATACATTATCTCCTGTAGCATTAATTCACAAGCAAAGGTTAATTACAAATTTATCTCTTATTGTGGGCGTAAAAAAAAACACAATTGTAACAGCTACAAAGCTACTAGTTTGTGGTGGTCTCAATTCTTTGGCGATTTTACATCACAGGGGGTTAATTAAGCGTTATTTTTACAGCTGTGGTGATCACAAGAAATCGTTCATTATTTCAACGCCAAAATATATAATTTTCCTGTAGCATAATTCACAAGCAAAGGTTAATTACAATTTTACCTCTTATTGTTTGTGGCGTAAAAAACACCACATTGTAACAGCTACAAAGCTACTAGTTTGTTGGTGACTCAAATTCTTTGGCAGCAATTTAAATCAGGGGTTAATTAAGGCTGTTAATTTTTCAGCTGTGAGGTGATTCAAAAGACAACGTCATTTTCAACGACAAAATATATACATTTTTCCGTAGCTTGATATCACAAACAAAGGTTAATTTCAATTTTTATCTCTGGTTGTGTAGCGTAAAAAAAACACCATATGTAACTCACTACAAAGTACTAGTTGGTGGTGGCCTCAATTGTTTGGGCCAATTTACATCCAGGGGTTAATTAAGCGTTGTTTTTCAGCTGTGGTGATCCAAGAAATCGTCATTTTCAACGCCAAAATATATAATCATTTTTCATGTAGAATAATTCACAGGGAAGGTTATTTACCAATTTTATCTTTTGTTGTGTAGCGGTAAAAAACACGCCTTTGTAAACACGCTACAAAGCTACTAAGGGTTTTTTTGTGGTGGCTCAATTGTTTGGCGAAATTTACATCCAGGGGTTTAATTAAGCATTGTTTTTCAAGCTGTCGGTTGATCCAAGAAACCGTCATTTTCAACGCAAAAATATATACATTTTTACTTGTAGAATACTTGACAAGCAAAGGTTAATTTCAATTTTATCTTTTTTCTTTATTATTGTGTGGCGAAAAACACCGCATTGAACAAGCTACAACAGCTACCAGTTTGTAGGTGGCTCAATTCTTTGGCGCAATTTACATCCAGGGGTTAATTAAGCGGTTGTTTTTCCAAGCTGTGGTTGAATCCCAAGAAACCGTCATTTCAACGCCAAAATATATACATTTTTCCTGTAGCTAATTTCACAAAGCAAAAGGTTAATTCCAATTTATCTCTTATTGATTGGCGTTAAAAAACACGCACATTGTAACACGCTACAAAAGTACTAGTTTGTGTTGTTCAATTCTTTGGCGCAATTTTACATCCTAGGGCCTGTGTTAACTAAGCGTTGTTTTTTCAGCTGTGGTGATCCATGAAAACCGTCATTTTCAAACGTCCAAAATTTATACATTTTTCCTGTGCATAATTCACAAGCAAAAGGTTAATTTACTATTTTTTCTCTTATTGTGTGGCGTAATAAACACCACATTGTAAAAGCTACCAAAGCTTCTAGTTTGTGGTGGCTCAATTCTTTGGCGGGGGGGGCCCCAATTTTACATCCAGGGGTTAAAATTAAGCGTTCATTTTTCAGCTGTGGTGATCAAGAAACCGTCATTTTCAAAGTCAAAATATATACATTTTTCCCTGTAGCATAATTCACAAGCAAGGGTTATTACAATTTTATCTCTTATTGTGTGGCGTAAAAAAACACCCATAATGTGAACAAGCTTTACAAAGCTACTAGTTTGTGGTGGCTCAATTTCTTTGGCGCAATTTACATCCAGGGGTATTTAAGCGCTTATTTTTCAGCTGCTGTGGTGATCCAAGAAACCGTCATTTTTCAACGCCAAAATATATACATTTTTCCTGTCAGCCATAATTCAAAGCAAAGGTTAATTACAATTTCTATCTCTTGTTTGTTGTAGCGTAATATAAAAAACCACGCCATTGTCAACACGCTACCAATAGCTACTAGTTTGTGGTGGCTCAGTTGTTTGGCGCTATTTACATCCATGTGTTAATTAAACGTTGTTGTTCAGCTGCGGTGATCCTAAGAATCCGTCATTTTCAACGCCATTATATATACATTTTTTCCTGTTGCATAATTCACAAGCAAAGGTTAATTACATTTTTATCTCTTAATTGTGTGGCGTAAAACAACACCACATTGTAACAAGCTACAAAGCTACTAAGTTTTGTTAGGTGGCTCAATTCTTTGGCGCAATTTACATCAGTGGTTAATTAAGAGTTGTTTTTCAGCTGTGGTGAGCCCAAGAAAAACGTATTTTCATCGCCAAAAATATATACATTTTTCCTGTAGCATAAATACAAGCAAAGGTTTAATTAAATTTTATACTCTTGTGGTGTGGCGTAAAAAAAACCCGCATTGTATCACGCTACAATAGCTTCTACTTTGTGGTGCTCCTAATTCTTTGGGCAATTTACAACCAGGGGGGTTTATTTACGCGTTGTTTTTCAGATTGTGGTGATCCCAGGAAACCGTCATTTTCAAAGCCAAATATATACATTTTTCCTGTAGCATAATTCTCAAGCAAAGGTTAATTACAATTTTATCTCTTATTGTGTGGCGTAAAAAACACTGCATTGTTACACGCTACAAAGCTACTAGTTTGTGGTGGCTCAATTGTTTGGCGCAATTTAGATCCAGGGGTTAATTAAGCGTTGTTTTTCAGCTGTGGTGATCCCATGAAACCGTCATTTTCAACGCCAAAATATATACATTTTTCCTGTAGCATAATTCACAAGCAAAGGTTAATTACAATTTTATCTCTTGTTGTGTGGCGTAAAAAACACCGCATTGTAACACGCTACAAAGCTACTAGTTTGTGGTGGCTCAATTCTTTGGCGCAATTTACATCCAGTGTTTAATCTAGCTCTTTCTTTCACGTGTGTTGATCTCAAGAAACCGTCATTTTCAACGCCAAAATATATACATTTTTCCTGTAGCATAATTCACAAGCAAAGGTTAAATACAAATTTATCTCTTGTTTTGTGGCGTAAAAATCACCGCATTGTAACACGCTACAAAGCTACTAGTTTGTGGTGGCTCAATTGTTTGGCGCAATTTACATCCAGTGGTTAATTAAGCGTTGTTTTTCAGCTGTGGTGATCCCAAGAAACCGTCATTTTCAACGCCAAAATATATACATTTTTCCTGTAGCATAATTCACAAGTAGTGTTGAGCGATTTTTATCGACAAAGTTGAAATCGGCAAGGTTTTTATGGTGATCGAAATTTCCAGATCATGCGATAATTAAGGTTAAAATCTGAGCATCATCTATTAAGATCGCGCCTTTTTCGGCGCTTCCTGTAATTTTGGCGGCCAGCAAATCAGATTACAGAATAGAGCAGGGTGAGATGTGTGTGCGACGTCATGACTGGGATGTGTATGGTTGTGATTGGCTGGAAAAATCACATGACCTCGTTTTACATAGAACAGCGTTTCCTGTTTCAGCCTCAGTGTCTCTCAGCGTCTCATAGGGATAGGACCTGTGCTCTGCCTGTGGCCAAACAGCTCAGCGAAATTAGTCTATTTCTGCACAGAGAAACCTCTACTATTAGCTGTGATCCTTCCAATTTAGTTATATTAGAGATTTGAAGATTTTATGTAGTTAGCTAGAGAATTTTAAAGCAGCATCTACCGCTGTAAATTCACGGCAGGGGGAGCAGGGGGGGGCCCCGCGGGCGAACACAGACAAGCTCTATCTATAAAGAACACTGGATAAAGTTCACCAAGACTTAGTGTAGACATTGTAGTGGAATATCTTTATTATTAACAGTTTGCTATTGAAATATTTCCTGGATATTGGGCAGCCTGAACTTATATTGGATACACATCATTTCTAGTAACTGCAGGTCTCTTTGTTAGGTGCAAAACTCCACTTTTATTATCAGTATACATTTCAGATATTTGTTCATTTTAATTTTACCCATTACACCTGTGACTGTTGATATATCCACCTTGCAGTTAAATTACAATCCAGCAATCTTGTAGTCAGCACAGGTTGTTTGTTGCCAAAAATACCGTGTATCATACGAAAACATAACAGTTACGTGTTTTTTGACTTTTGCGCACCCAGCACTGTTCATTGACGCAGCATCTACGTAAATCTTAAAACAGCAATTCTATATTCACCACAGGTGAATTGAAAGGTGCAAAAAATACCGTTTATTGTACCAAAACATAACAGTTACGTGTTTTTTGACTTTTGCACACCCAGGTTTGTTCATTGACGCAGCATCCACGTAAATCTTAAAACAGCAATTCTATATTCACCACAGGTGAATTGAAAGGTGCAAAAAATACCGTTTATTATACCAAAACATAACAGTTACGTGTTTTTTGACTTTTGCACACCCAGCATTGTTCATTGACGCAGCATCGACGTAAATCTTAAAACAGCAATTCTATATTCACCACAGGTGAATTGAAAGGTGCAAAAAATAACGTGTATTATACGAAAACATAACAGATACGTGTTTTTTTTACTTTTGCTCACCCAGCTTTGTTCATTGACGCAGCATCCACGTAATTCTTAAAACAGCAATGATATAGTAACCACAGGAGAATTGAAAGGTGCAAAATATACCGTGTATTATACGAAAACATAACAGATACGTGTTTTTTGACTTTTGCGCATCCAGCTTTGTTCATTGACGCAGCATCCACGTAAATCTTAAAACAGCAATTCTATAGTCACCACAGGTGAATTGAAAGGTGCAAATAATACCGTGTATTATACGAAAACATAACAGATACGTGTTTTTTGACTTTTGCGCACCCAGCTTTGTTCATTGACGCAGCATCCACGTAAATCTTAAAACAGCAATTCTATATTCACCACAGGTGAATTGAAAGGTTCTGTGACTTTTATAACCTAAGTGTGTTGCCTAAGATGTAGCACGTATCCATTTGACTTTTGTGGATGTTAATTTCAGCTTCTCCAGCCTTGTTTGGGTGTAATAATGAAGGTGTTGTTGCTCTCCCATAGACTTTAATGGTAATCGCTCATAATCGATGCTCACTATCGAAAAACCTTATCGATAGCGGCCGACTATCGACTATCGCTCGATCTCGATAGCCAACGCAATCGCTCAACACTATTCACAAGCAAAGGTTAATTACAATTTTATCTCTTGTTGTGTGGCGTAAAAAACACCGCATTGTAACACGCTACAAAGCTACTAGTTTGTGGTGGCTCAATTCTTTGGCGCAATTTACATCCAGGGGTTAATTAAGCGTTGTTTTTCAGCTGTGGTGATCCCAAGAAACTGTCATTTTCAAAGCCAAAATATATACATTTTTCCTGTAGCATAATTCACAAGCAAAGGTTAATTACAATTTTATCTCTTGTTGTGTGGCGTAAAAAACACCGCATTGTAACACGCTACAAAGCTACTAGTTTGTGGTGGCTCAATTGTTTTGCGCAATTTACATCCAGGGGTTAATTAAGCGTTGTTTTTCAGCTGTGGTGATCCCAAGAAACCGTCATTTTCAACGCCAAAATATATACATTTTTTCCTGTAGCATAATTCACAAGCAAAGGTTAATTACAATTTTATCTCTTATTGTGTGGCGTAAAAAACACCGCATTGTAACACGCTACAAAGCTACTAGTTTGTGGTGGCTCAATTCTTTGGCGCAATTTACATCCAGGGGTTAATTAAGCGTTGTTTTTCAGCTGTGGTGATCCCAAGAAACCGTCATTTTCAACGCCAAAATATATACATTTTTCCTGTAGCATAATTCAAAAGCAAAGGTTAATTACAATTTTATCTCTTGTTGTGTGGCGTAAAAAACACCGCATTGTAACACGCTACAAAGCTACTAGTTTTTGGTGGCTCAATTCTTTGGCGCAATTTACATCCAGGGGTTAATTAAGCGTTGTTTTTCAGCTGTGGTGATCCCAAGAAACCGTCATTTTCAACGCCAAAATATATACATTTTTCCTGTAGCATAATTCACAAGCAAAGGATAATTACAATTTTATCTCTTGTTGTGTGGCGTGAAAAACAACGCATTGTAACACGCTACAAAACTATATTTGTGGTGGCTCAATTGTTTACGAAATTTTACACCGGGGGTTAAATTTAAGCGTGTTTTTCAGCGGGTGGGTGATCCCAAGAAACCGTCTTTTTTAAAACCCCCAAAAATATATACATTTTTCCTGTAGCAAAAAAATTTTCACAAGTAAAAGGTTAATTAAAATTTTATCTTTTTGTTGTGGGGCGTAAAAAAACACGCAATTGTAACCGCTACAAAGCTAGTAGTTTGTGGTTGTCAATTTTTTTGGCACAATTTACACCCAAAGGGGTTTAATTTTAACCCTTTGTTCTGCAGTTGTATCAGTAAAAAAACTTTTTTTTTCACCGCCACAAAAGAAATTCTGTAGCAAAATTCATTTCCAAAGGTTAATTAACCCTGTTTGTGCTTTTAAAATTCATTTAAAATACACGGGATTTTTTAAAACGGCACATACAATCAATTTTTTTTTCCCCCCATTTGTGGAGCGAAATTTATACCCAAAGGGGGTTAACCAAGCTTTTTACTGGGTCCTTTGGGCCCGTCAAATACAAAGGGAAAGTTTTTTATCATATTCAGATTCTTCATCAAACGGGTGTCTTTACTTTTTTTAGAATTTAAACAGTAGGGTCAGGCAGAGGGGTGGCAGGTTTTTCCCCCTGCGAGGGGCGGGGAGGAAAAAACCCTTCCCACCCCCCGGGTCGCAGCACAGAAGGGGGAAGTCGCGGGCGGGGGTCCCCGGTGAGGCCAAAAAACTGCCGTTTGTCATCTAGCGGTGTGCTGTTTACAACCCAAAGTTCTTGATTGGTTGACTAGGTCATCCACTTCCCCCAGTGACATTGAAAAACCCCACCCAAGATTTCGGTGGGAAGTCAGAAAAAACCCCTTAGTTGGCAGGGCCCCGGGGAAGGGGCACCCGGGCCCCTCCCTGCCCTAAACCCCGCCTCTTCCCACCCGGGTTCCCCCCTCACCCGAATCTACTATGGGGTCTGGGCTCAGCGCCACTAAATAGCGAAAATAAAAATTTGGGGGGAAAGGGGCAGTGAGCACTAGGGCACCCGAAGAAAGGGGGCCAAATTTTCCCCTCTTTTTGCGGGTAGGGGGCAAAGATAGATGTTGAGAGTGGAAGGGGATAAAGGCCCAATGTTGGGGGGGGGTTTCAGCCTCTGCATTCCAAGCCCGGGTGATGGGGGAAAGCATGACGATGAAATAAAATAATGAGATGTAGCTGACCGCATTTGGGACCCGGGTGGGGCCCAAGGGCTTCATAAATCGTCAGGGGGAAGAGGGGTAAAGCTTGCTTTTTCAGCAGCGGCGAAACCCAAAGTGGGGGTGGGGCCCTTTGAGCCCAGCACGATAGCAGCAGTGTGAGGTGGGACCCAAAAGGGGCCAGGGGGTTTAAATTTCCCCCGCTTGGGCAGGCCCAAAGGGAAAGTAGGGGCACAGGGGCTCAGCGAGGGCCCCGGGGGGCAGAAAGTAAATCGGGTTGGGGAGCTTTGGGCCCGGAAAAATTTCTAAAATATCGGGGGGGGGGGGGTGGCAGTTCTTTGCTAAACCCCGGAGGACCGAATTGGGTATAAAAAAGAATCTGTAAGCAGAAAGTAAAGCTTTGGAGGGAGCAACGTTGGCACCAGGGCCCCTTGCCGTCAAAAACTGCAGCGTCACCACCCCGGGGGGCCCTGGGAAAACGTGGTTTCAGTGGGGTGGTCCATCCTGCCGCCGCACCCAACAGCAGCAGCGGGCAGCCCCCATTTGGCCGCAGGGCCTTTGGGCACCCAAACAAGGCTCCCCCCACCTTGCAGTAGGGGCTTTTTCTCTTTGAAAACATCTCCTGGTCCGGGATGCCCCTGTTTCTCGTTTCTGGCCCCGGGCATTTTCGTTCAGGGAAAAAAGCTTTTGCAAAGGGGACAACAGTATGCGTCCAACCACCCCAAAGGGGGCAAAAAGCTGACTTTGTCCGGTCCAAGTTTTTGGGTAGGGCAGCCCCCTCCCTTTCCAAATGGTGGACTTTTCCCACCTTTCCCAGAAAAATAATGGCTTGTGCCAAAGCCGAGATGGAATTTCCAAAAACCGTAATTTTTTTTCCCAAAAAAAGGCAAGTACCAGCCCTTTTTAAAAATTTGTAAAACAAAAGGTGGGCCGCCCCTTGAGCTTATTTTTTTTTTCCCAAAGGGTGCAGGGCAGCGCGGATCTGGACTGTAACTATGGTCAGGGCCAGTAATGTCCTTTAGGGCCCCCCGGGTAAATGTGTTTCCGGCCCCAGGCACACCAAAAAACTTGGAAAGGAGACGCCGCTTTCTTTTCCCACTTTGCCCAAACTGCTGCCCTGCCCCAATGCCGCCTCCTCCCCCCACCCCCAAATCTGCCTGCTACAAGTACTGCCCCATATACCAATGGGGTAGGGCACAGCGGTGCCCACGCGGGTTTCTACACCTGGTTTTGCCTCGGCGAACGAAGTCACACAGGGGGGGAAAACTGCCCCGGGTCATGCAGCAAGAAATCGTGTTTTGGGTTTTTCCCGCGCCCCAAATGGGAAATTGGAAACCCTGGGGGACGGGGCAATGGGAGGAACATGGTGGTCCGCCTGCCCCGAGGAGGGGTGGGTTTCCCTGGGGCCCCTGCATTTGCGCACTTTTTCCAAACGGTTGTGAAAAAGGGTTTTGAATTTTTCCAAAAGGGTCTTCAGAAGATTCCCTTTAAAAATTGGGCCCGAAACTGTGCCCTGCACTTTTTCCAATTGTAAAAAAGCCAGGAAACCCCCCCTCGGTTGCAGCGGCAAAAAACGGGGCCCCCCCCAACACACTCTGATATGCCGGTGTTTCCCCCCCCGTTGGGAAAATTCCCCGCCCGCCCCATGTTGGGGCCGACTGTATGAACAGAAAAGCCAAATTTAACCCATTTTTTTGATGAAAACCCCCCAGCAGAAGTACTTTCCCCTTTTGGGAACTTTGTGTTTAGCCAGTGGCAGGTCATGCGTTTACATCTGCCCTTTTTTGAGGCCTTCGAGGAAAGGGGACGTTATTTGTCAGTCGGGCCCGGGCTGCGGGGATGAAAAACATCATGCTTCATGTCCCCGGAAAAAGATGCTAAAAAATCCCCGTCCGGGGAAGGGGCTTTGGGGACGTGGCGATACACTCGCGCCACATTTAGTCCGATGGAACTGAAATGGAGGGGAGGAGGAGGAGGACATTGGGGCAGAACATTGTTGGGGAAATTTGTGGTTTTTTACCCAGGTTTCCAAAAAGAGGAGGGCAGATGGGCAGCTGGAGAAAGGGGAAATTGGGGGAAGAGGGGAAAACGAGGCAGATGACCCCCAAACACCGTGGCAGTTTTACAGTGGAGATGGAAAGGGAGGGAGCCCCTCGGGGAAATTGTGCAGATGGCCCGCAGCATTGATTTGCCTGGCTATGACAGCCGAATAGTCCCGGGATCCCGGGAGAAAGGGGTGACTTCTGGCTCCCACCCCCATTGGCCCTCGCTATCGGCCCCAAAAAGGGAGCCTTTTTTTTCCCAGCTATTGAGGGGGGAGGACAAACTCAAACTACTTTTAAAAAAAATCCTCATAGTAGTTGGCACTCCCCTGTGCGGAATCGCCCCTCCTCTGACAGGTCTGCCCGGTGGGTTTTCAGCGCTAAATTACTACTCCCGCGGCTCCGGGGAAAAAGGGGGGGGGGGTGGAGCAGTACCGCTCCATCAGCAGAACCCTGTGACATCTCCCGTTTGTTGGGGCCCATTCGAGGAGGCGCCGTTATTTGCGTCCCCGGGATGCGGGTGAATAACACTTTCCCACTGCTTCTGTCCGGGAAAACAGACTGAAAAATCTGTTGGGCAGGGGACTGGGACGTGGCGATAATTCGGCCACATGGCCCGGTGGAGATGAAATGGGGAGGAGGAGGAGGAGGAATTGGAGCAGAGATTGTTGGTGAAATTAGTGGATTTTTACCCAGGTAAAAAGAGAGGAGGAGCAGGAGCAGCTGGGGAGTAAAATGGAGATGAGGAAGATGAGGCAGATGACCCAACCCACCTGGCGTAACGTGGGATGGAGGCAGGGACCCCCTGGGATAATTGTGCAGAGGGCCCCGCAGCATCTGTTTTTGCCTGGTTTGTGACACCCGAATAGTCAGCCCGGCAGAGGATGACTTCTGGCTCTCCACCTATTGGACCTCGCTATCGGCCCAAAATGGGGGGGCCTTTTTTTTCCCAGTTTTGGAGGGGGACAAACTCAAATACTAAAAGGGAAAATCCTCCTAGTAGTTGGCCTCTCCCCATGTGGGGCATGTCCCTCCTCTAAGGTTGACCGGGGGGTTTTCAGCGCTCATTACTACCCCCGGGGGCTGCCGGGGGAAGGTGGGGGGGTCGGAGCCGTCCCACTCCATCGCAGCAACCTAAGTTGGAGTCTGATAGCGTTCCTTCCCCGCCTAGGGAGGAGGGCAGTCGCAGCAGCAGCGCAGCCCCTGAAGACCCCCTAAACCAAACAGGTGGGGGCCCCTATTGGAAGCACTTCCCCCCCATTTTAAAAAAGATCGCTGGCTCTGGGGCACCCAAAAAACTGGATGTGGGGCCCGCAATTTGCCGGTTTGCAGTGGAAAACTGTCCTCCCCGGCCCGTAGTGTGGCATCAGACGGGTGTTCAGTCGGGGGGGCCACGTTCCCCCCAAGGAGAAACCCGCTTGTCCAGGGGAAATGTGGAACGACTGACCTTTGTAAAGATGAAAAAGGAGGATCGGCCAAGATTTCCACACCAATCCCTTAGGCGTCAGATTACATCAGCCTGCGCCTCACCCAAACTTTTGGAATGGTTGGGTTCAAACTACCTGCCCCGCCACTATTCTGATGCCGCCCCCCACCGATGCCCCAATTGCTGACAGTTTTCTTCTGCCACCAACCATCTTTTTCCGGGACTGGAAATTTCCCCCCACCTCCCCACTTGTCATTGTGCCCCTTTTCGACCCCTTGCTTCTTGGCTGCTTTTCCCTGACCTCCAAACCCCGTGTCATTGTGCCCTCTCTGCCTCATGCGTTGCCCTCCGCCCTCACCCCCATCTCTGTCCCTTGTGCCATCTGTGGCCTATTCCGTTTTTGCCCCCTCTGAATGTCTTGTGCCCCTGTCTGACCCCATGCTCTTTCTGTGGTGCTGCCGTGACCTCCACCTGTGTCATTGTCCCCCCCGTGGCCTTTCTGTTTTTTCCCCCTCCAGAATGTCATTGTGCTATGTCTGACCTCATACTGTGCTGTGGCTGCTGCTGTGACCTACACACTCTGTATTTTGCCAATGTCTGACCTCATGCTGCTGCTGGGGCTGCTGCCGGCCTAACACTGTATTTGTGCCCCTGTCTGACCTCATGTGCTGTTGTGGCTGTGCCGTGCCTACAACTGTGTCTTTTTGTATGTTGACCCCATGCTGTGCTGGATGTTTCCCTGAACCTCACACTGTGTCATTGTCCATCTGTGGCCTATTCCTGTTTTTTCCCCCTCCAGAATGTCATTGTACATGTTGCTCATTGCTGTGGGCTGCCTGCCGGCCTACAACTTTCATTGTGCCATGTCTGACCTCATGCTGCTGCTGTGGGGGCTCCGTGATAACCACTGTTTGTGCCACTGTCTTCCTCTGCTGCTTTGTGGCTGCTGCCGTGCCTAAAACTGTGTCATGTCCCCTCTGTGGCCTACTCCCGTTTTTTCCACTCCCGAATGTATTGTGCCACTGTTGACCTATGCTGTGCTGTGGTGCGCCGTGCCTCCACACGTGTTTGTCCCACTCGTGGCCTTTTCCCATTTTTGCCCCCTCCAGAATGTCCTGTGCCACTGTCTGACCTTGCTGCTGTGGGCGCGCCCTTATCACACTTTGTCATTGTCCCCCCCTTTTGGCACCCGTTTTGCACCCCGATTTTTATTTTGCCACGTCGACCCATGGCTGCCGCCGTACTCCATCCCGCATTGGCCCTTGTTTGGCACTACGTTTTGCCCCCCCGGGGCTTGTGCCATGAATGCCTCTGCTGCTCTGTGGCTGCTGCCGTGATCAACTGTGATTGTGCCATGTCTGACCTCATGTGCTGTGTTGGGGTGCTGCCCCTGTACACACTGTGTCATTTTGCCACTGTCTGACCTCTGCTGCTGCTGTGGGTGCTGCCCTGACCTACACACTGCATTTGCCATGTTTGACCTCATGCCGCTGCTGTGGTGGTGCCGTGACCCACACACTGTATTGTGCCAAATGTCTGACCTCATGCTGTGTTGTGGCTGCGCCCTGACCTACACACTGTCATTGGCCACTGTCTGCCTCATGCTGCGTGTGGCTTCTGCCGTGACCCCCACATGTTTCATTGTCCCCCTTGTGGCCCATTCCCCGTTTTTTCCACTCAGAAAGTCATTGTGCCCCAAAGTCTGACCCTGCTGCTGCTGTGGGCTGCCGTGACCTACACACTGTGTCATTGTGCCATGTCTGACCTCATGTGCTGCTGTGGTGCTGCCTGACCCACACACTTCTTGTGCCCCTGTCTGACTCATGCTGCGTTGGGCTGTGCCGTGACCTACACACTGTGTCATTGTGCCCCCGTCGACCCCATGCTGCTGCTGGGCTGCTCCGTGCCTCCACCTGTGTCATTGTCCCCCCCCTTTTGGCCCATTCTGTTTTTGCCCCTCCGATGTCTTGTGCCACTGTTGAATCATACTGCGCTGGGCTGTGCCGTTTACCCACACACTGTGTCATTGTGCCCCTGTTGCCTCATGCTCTGTGTGGCTGCTGCCCTGACCTCCATGTTTTGTGCCACTGTCTGCCTCATGTGCTGTTGTGGCTGCTGCGGTGACCTAACACTGTGTCATTGTCCACTGTTGACCTCATGTGCTTGTGGCTGTGCCCTGACCTCCAACTGTTCATTTTCCCCCTCTGTGGCCTATTTGTTTTTTTCACCTCCGAAAGTCATTGTGCCCCCGTTGACCTCAGCTGCTGCTTGTGGCTGCGCCGGACTACACACTTGTCATTGTGCCACTGTTGATCATGCTGCTGCTGTGGCTGCTGCCCTGACCTCCACACTGTGTCATTGTCCCCTCTTTGGCCTATTACTGTTTTTGCCACCCCAGAATGTATGTGCCACTATTGACTTCTGCTGCTGCTGTGGTGCTGCCGTGACCTACACACTCTGTCATTGTGCCACTGTTTCCCCCATGCTGCTCTGTGGCGCTGCCGTGACCTACACACTATGTCATTGTCCCCTTGTGGCCCCACTCTTTTTTTTCCCCCTCCCGAATGTCATTGTGCCACGTTGACCTCATGCTGCTGCCGCCGTCCCTCCACTCTCTGTCTTTGTGCCACTCGTGCCTACTCTGATTTGCCCCCTCCAGATGTCATTTTGCCACTAATGACCTCATGCGTGTGTGGCTGCTGCCGGACCTACACCCCTGTGTATTGTGCCACTGTCTGACCTATGCTGCTGCTGTGGCTGCTCCGTGCCTAAACACTGTGTCATTTTGCCACTGTTGACCCCATGCTGTGCTGTGGCTTGCCGTGACCCAGACCTTGTCATTTGGGCCCCTCTGTGGCCCATTTCTGTTTTTGCACCTCCGAATTTTTATTTTTGCCACTCTTGACCTAATGCTGTGTGGCTGCCGCCGTCCCTCCCAAAATCTGTCACTGTGTTGCACCTGAACCCTCAGCTGTTTTTTTTCCCGCGCGCTAGCTGCTTTTCAGGTCCCTTCCCCTCAGTTTTTTTTGGGCAGTTTTGCCCCCCTTAGTGCCCAGGGGTTTTTATAGTGAAGGGATTCTAAGGCGGCGGGAAAATCATGTGTGGATACAAAAACAACATTGTATGAAGACCAAACCCAAATCCTCTGCATATTTAAGCATGGACAAAGTTCTACGCACCTGGCAGGGTTGTGCAGCTGGGAATAGCTTTTTTTTTAAGTGATCGTGCCCCAAAATAATTGGAACGAAGTTATTTTTTACCGAGAAATTCGGCGAAGTGAACGAAACGAATTTCGGGAAATTCGCCCATCTCTAATTATTTCCCCACTTTTTGAAGTAAAGTTATATTTTACTGAAATTTTTTTTTCTTTATTTTCACATTCCAATGTTACTAAAATGCCGTAAAAAAACACCTGTATGGTCAAATGCTTGCTAAATACCTGGATAGTTTCCTTGAGGTTTATAGTTTCCAAACTGGAGTCTTTTTGAGCTGTTTCTTAAATTTGGGCCCCTCAGGATCTGTGCAAAACATTGCGGATTCATGTGAATAAATATTAAATATTAAATGTTTCTCTCTTAACACCTCTTGTGTGCCAGAAAAAAATGGATTTTGATTAAAAATCTGCAAAACAATTACATTTAAAAATTTTATGTAAAGTACAAAATGTAATTACTAAAACATCCGTAATTACTTGGAAAAGTTAAAGCACATAAAATCTATTCCCACATGAAGTGATAGATGCAAGATTTAAAAAAATAGTGCACAGGCCAAAACTGGTTGGAGAAGAAAAAGCTAAAACATGGAATGCTGTTAGTAAAAAACAAGGGTGCAAAACATGGCGTGTGAGGGTTATTAGTCAAAAATGAATGAAACTTCTAAAAGTTCAAATATAGAAGAATTAGAAGTGATAATAGTAGACATTTGAAAGGTGTATATGTGTACATTTCAGAACTGAACAACATACTACCCCCAGTCTAGGATAAACTAAGATGGTGACAATACCTAGATACCCTTTAAGTGTATTGAACCCTTGGATGAATTTTAGATACCAAGTGGATAGCTGAGTGCAGTTACATACTCTGTACAAAAGGGGTTCCAGCACCTTTAAAATCTTCATAAGCTTTTTTTGTTACACATTAAAAATTGGTTCATTGAGCGAAATAAAAGACATGCTATCTTTATTCTGTGGGTGAGCCCATTGATACCAAATTTAGATTTAGATCAGTTTTCGTTATGTTTTACTACTTTTAAAAAATGTAAAAAAAACCTTTAAACACAGAAATTTGATTTGCATCACCATTGTTGGAAACCAAAAGCTTTTTTTAAAATTTTTATGCCATTGAACCTTTGTGATGGTTCATTTTTTTTGAGGTGCAAGGTTTAGTTTTTATAGGCACTAATTTGGAGTGTATGTGTTAGGGACCCCTTAGTGGATGCACAGATAGAGACAGTCAGATGGACAGACAGTGCACCCTAGCACTAAGTATCCCAAGGCTGTCCCTACCTGCTTGCTGATCGAACCCTAAGTGGTCGACAACAACTGGGCAACAGTCCTTACAGACAAAACAGAATATAGAAGGGTCAGACAAAAATAGGTCAGAACCAGAGAGTGCAGAGAGAGTACAAAAGCGGCAGGCAATAAATGTATGTTAACTAGGCTCAAAGTCAGAATACCAAGAAAACCAAAGCATATACTAAGCACACTAGTATAAGCAAAGGCTGTCAATCAACATCAATAGAACAGAATTAGACAGTGCAAAAACATTCAAAATACAACAATAAATCATGGCCAAAAACACAGCCTCTGCTGTACCTTACGGACAGAGGACTGTGCTATGGTATGAACAGACACAGACGTGACAGTATGTGACATTTTGATCCTTTTTTTATTTTTTTCTGGAAGGCGGGATGACCAAAAAAAATTATTCTGGCATTGGAAAAGTTTTTTTCATGCCATTCACTGTATAAGATGATATTGTAATATATTGGACTTTTTGGGCGACATTTATGAATCTCGCCACGTCGGGGCGTACCTTTCCGACGGTTTTCCGGCGAAATTTGCGCCTGATTTATGTCGGCGCCGGGGCGCGCTCATACATTCCATGTAAAGTCTGCCGCACCTCGCCAGTGTTTGAGGCGCAGTGCGGGACTTAGGCGCAGTGCGGCGCTGCGCCTATGATTCGCCGCCCGAGGTAGTGCACTCATACATGCGGGGAAAAGTCCGCCGCGCCTCGCCAGTGTTTGGGGCGCAGTGCGGGACTTAGGCGCAGTGCGGCGCTGCGCCTAAGATTCGCCGTCCGAGGAGGTGCGCTCATACATGCGGGGAAAAGTTCCCTGCGCCTCGCCAGTGTGTGGGGCTCAGTGCGGGGACATGGGCGCAGTGTGGGGACATAGGCACTGTGCGGGGACATGGGCGCAGAAGGGACTGCGCCTCACATGTATTCCGATGCGAGACAGGCTGGAGAACAGCGAGAAATCATTAAAGATGTCCGTGCGGAGTATGAATAAAAAAATCGCCTTTATAGGACAAAAAAGGGACGAGGAGGGCAGGCAAGAGGCTACGCAAAGAACATAGGCCCTTGGATCCTGCGGGACATGAGCAAGTGATCAATCTGTCAAGCTATATTTTATCGTCAGACCAGCTTGCTATTCTTTCCAAAGGCCTAAATTTTGCCCCCCACACATTTTTTTAGTGTCTATGATACTATTCTGGACGTTAATAAATTTGCAAGGGCCGTTACCTTGAAAAATCATTTTTTTTAAATTAATCAGCCACATTCTAGCATAGAGCCAGTTCACACGATAGAGGAAGATGACTTGCAAAATTGTGATCAAGGTTCTAATTTCTCCTTTCAAGATCTATGTGTAGTCAGTACTCTACGTAATTTAGAATCAGAGTCTAGTAAGAAGGAGGATTCTTCAGTAGCTGCTCAGGACGAGTTATATTTTGGCAATTCAGATTTTTATCCTATACATTCAAGACCATTTAATTTGGACGTATTTCAGGAAAGAGTAGAGAAAGATTTAGTCCAATTGCGGGATAAATTAAATAGATCTTCCTACAAAAAATTACAACATCTCGTTAGCCGAGCATAGGGCTATCCAGGAATTGAGAAACAATCGAGACATCATTGTCCGCTCTGCGGACAAGGGTGGGGCGGTGGTAGTTCTTAGTCGAGGTCTCTGTGAAAGAGAGAACTTAAGAATCCTGCAGGACGTGGACACCTACACTATTTTAACTCGAGACCCCACATCTGAATTTAAAATCCGTTTAAACAGGATCATATGTGAGGGTGTGTCTTCTGGGGAATTCTCTCGAGAAATTTAGCAGACAAGTTACTAGTGGAGAAACCTATTATGGCCATATTTCACTCCCTACCTAAGATCCATAAGGGTAGTTTTCCTCCCACCTTTTGCCCTATAGTGTCTGGGATAGGCTCTTTGAATGAACGTCTAAACCAGTGGCTAGACACCCAATTAAAACCTTTGGTAGTAGCTATCCCAGGATACATTAGGGACACTGGAGATCTAATCTTTAATGTTGAAAAGTTTCGGTGGGAGGATTCCTGTTCATGGGTGTCATGTGATGTGGTAGGGTTATATCCCTGCATTCCACATGACGTAGCCCTGAAATTTTTGTACAGATTTTTAATGGCACACAGCAATTTTTCATCTACTAAGTGCCAGTATCTGATGGAAGTCACCAGATACTTGCTGAGCCATAATTTTTTCTCCTTCGATGGAGTTTTTTATTTGCAGAGAAGAGGAGCGCCTATGGGAGCTCGTTTCTCCCCTTCTCTTGCAAATATTTTTATGGCCATTTGGGAGGAGGACTTTCTTTTTAGTACCAATAACCCGTTCCTCCCCCAGATCAGGTGGTACGGTCGTTATATAGACGACCTGCTCCTGGTCTGGGGGGGCGAATCTTCTCTTGTCCCCCAGTTTGTACAGTACATCAACCAGAACACCTGCAACTTACAGTTCACTTTCTCTCATAGTGTAATGGACATAAGTTTTCTAGATGTTACTCAGTGGGAAACATGTACAGGTCTTTCCTTACAGGAAATCCCTAGCTGGTAATACCACGCTACTTGCCAATTCCTGCCATCCAAACCATGTGTCCAGAAACATTCCCTATGGAGAGTTTATTAGACTTCGCAGGAACTGTACGGACGATGAGCAGTTCAAATCACATTTAGCAGAAGCTACGGAAAAGAGGTTACAGTAATTTAGATCTGGAAGCAGCTCGCAATAGAATTATGTCTCGAGATAGAACTAGATTGTTCAGTAATAGACGAAAAACAAACAGATCAATCATACTAGCAATACTGTAACTTTTAGCACCACTTACAGCACTCAATTCAAGCAAATTGTATCTATTGTAAAGAAACATCTGCCAGTATTGTGAGTTCCAGCAGATTTACAACGTATTTTAGATACACATACTAGATTTGTTTCGAGAAAAGCCCCGACCTTAGGGTCTCTACTCTCCCCAAGTTTGTTTGTTTCTACCCCGACTCCCCAATGTTCTTGGTTGAATAATGTGGGTTTCTTTAAATGCGGCCACAATAGATGTACTGCATGTCGTTTTTGCCGCAATTCAGACCGGTTTACTTCTTACTCAACAGGTAAAACTTAAAATTAACAAGTTTATAAATTGTAACAGTAAATTTGTGATTTATTTAGTAAGTTGTACCCAATGCAGATTTCAGTATGTAGGGTGTACCTCTTGCCCACTTAAGGTTTGCATCAGGTGACACCTTTCAGATTCTCACAAAACTAACAACATCAACAGCATTTCCATGGTCTCCAAACATTTGTTGGAGACTCATGGAGGAGATGTTAGCTGCTTTTCTTTTTTAGGTATTGAGAAGGTGACACATTCCCCAAGAGGTGGAGACTTACTTCGTAACTCCTAAGTCGAGAATCACGGTGGATTTTTGATGTGGATACCAGACTTCCCAAAGGGTTAAATATCAGACAGGATATTATGTATTATTATTAGCTTCCTTTCTACTATGCTTAAGATGTACATTTGTGTGTTTTTTGTACCGTTTCATTCTATGAACACCTGCTGCGGTTTTTATTGGTGGACCCGCAGCATGTGGTCTAATTAGTTTTGTACTTAAAGGAACATACGTCATTAGTCATGTCAGCTACGACTAAGAAGCCTCGGCTTCGAAACGCGTCAGTTCTTTATACGCATGACCAATTTTCTGCTCTTCCATGCATGGGTGTTTTACGTACTTTTTGTATGTTTTATCATTTTTTTGCATTTAATAAATAAATTTAAGTTTTAATACTATCGGGTGGTGGATGTTGTAGCGGCACCTGGACTTTCTTGCATGAAAAAAAACACTTTCCAAAAATCTAGGATGGCGCAATATCAAGAATTAGGATATTGGAAATTGCCGGAAAATACAGTTATTCAAATTCTGAAAGCTATTCTCATTGGTCGGCATAAACCAGCCAATCAGAATAGGAGCGACAGTGACCCATTAAAACCTATGGAGAACTATTGACCAATCAGAATCAAAGGCGGGACAGTTCAAAATACAGTAAAAATGCAAGAAAAGAGGCTGATTGGCTGAGCTAGCGGGGGCTTGGCTATCTCGGCCAATCACAATAGGAGCGACAGGGACCATTATAGCCTATGGAGAAGTTTGAAACCAATAAAAAATCAAAGGCGGGACAGTTCAAAATACAGTAAAAATGCTGAAAAGAGCTGATTGGTTGATCAGAGCGCGAGCTACTTTTCCCATTGTAGTCTATGGAGAGATGGGCGCAATGCAATCTCGGCTCTCAGCGCCGTGCGGCATGGAGTATGAAAAAAAAAAAGATTTTTATTAAGTGTAAAATATTCTCTGAAAAAGAGCTCAAACATTCTATAAACATCAATTCAATCCCAAACAACGCGTGTGTCGCCAAGACCGGCGCTACATCGGGAATTGCAATAGAGAGAATTGCCGGGAAATACAGTAATTCAAATTCTGTAAGCTATTCTCATTGCTCGGCATAAACCAGCCAATCATATTATTATTCATTTTATATACACATCGGGACAACTTCTGCACTCTTATCATTTGATTTCGGTCATGTACAGTTTTATTCCAGATTGCATTAAAAAACCCATAGGAGCGTCGCTCGCTCTCCCATTGGTCCAAATAACCGCGCCTCTTTTAACTTAGCCAATCACAAACAGAGCTCGCTCTTCATTTCTTTTCCCATAGAACTCTGTGAGAAAGTAGCTCGCGCTCTGATTGGCTAAGCTGGACTAGCCCCCGCCGCTTCAACCAATCAGCTCTTTTCTGCCTTTTTACTGTATTTTGAACTGTCCCACCTTTGAATATGATTGGTCAATATTTCTCCATAGGTTAGAATGGGTCCCTGTCGCTCCTATTCTGATTGGCCAGTTCTCCTCCATGGGTTAGAATGTGCCACTGTCTCTCCTATTCTGATTGGCTGGTTTATGCCGACCAATCAGAAGAGCTTAAACAATTTGAATTACTGTATTTCCCGGCAATTCTCTCTATTGCAATTCCTTATGTAGCGCCGGTCTCGGCGACAAACGCGTTGTTAGGGATTTAACTGATTTATTTTTATAGAAGGTTTCAGCTCTTTATCTGATAATGTTTTACACTTAATAAAAAATGATTTATTTTATTCATACTCCATGCCGCACGGCGCTGAGCACCAAGAATGCATTGCGCCGATCTCTCCATACAATGGGAGAAGTAGCTCGCGCTCTGATTGGCTGAGATAGCCAAGCCCCCGCTAGTTCAGCCAATCAGCTCTTTTCTGTATTTTTACTGTGTTTTGAACGGTCCCGCCTTTGATTTTGATTGGTCAAAACTTCTCCATAGGATATAATGGGTCTTTGTCGCTCCTATTCTGATTGGTCAATTCTCCTCCATAGCTTATAATGGGTCTTTGTCGCTCCTATTCTGATTGGTCCATACTTCTCCATGGGTTATAATGGGTCTTTGTCGCTCCTATTCTGATTGGCTGGTTTATGCCGACCAATAAGATTAGTTTACAGAATTTGAATTACTGTATTTCCCGGCAATTCTCTATATCCCAATTCCTCATGTAGCGCCGGTCTCGGCGACACACGCGTTGTTCGGGATTGAATTGATTTATGTTTATAGAAGGTTTGAGCTCTTTTTCAGAGGATATTTTACAACTAATAAAAATTATTTTTTTTATTCATACTCCATGCCGCATGGCGCTTTGAGCCGAGATTGCATTGCGCCCATCTCTCCATAGACTACAATGAAGAAGTAGCTCGCGCTGTGATTGGCTGGGATAGCCAAGCCCCCGCTAGCTCAGCCAATCAGCTCTTTTCAGCATTTTTACTGTATTTTGAACTGTCCCACCTTTGGGAGAAGTAGCTCGCGCTCTGATTGGCTGAGATAGCCAAGCCCCCGCTAGTTCAGCCAATCAGCTCTTTTCTGTATTTTTACTGTATTTTGAACTGTCCCGCCTTTGATGTTGATTTGGGCAAAACTTCTCCCTAGGATATAATGGGTCATTGTCGCTCCTATTCTGATTGGCCGAGATAGCCAAGCCCCCGCTAGCTCAGCCAATCAGCTCTTTTCTGCATTTTTACTGTATTTTTGAACTGTCCCGCCTTTGATTCTGATTGGTCAATAGTTCTCCATAGGTTTTATGGTTCACTGTCCACTCCTATTCTGATTGGCCGGTTTATGCCGACATGAGAATAGCTTTCAGAATTTGAATTACTGTATTTCCCGGCAATTTCCAATATCCTAATTCCTGATATTGCGCCGTTCTAGATTTTTGGAAACTGTTTTTCTTGTAATTATTTTTTATTTTTGAGGTTTAAGCTCTTTTCTGAGAATGTTTTCCGCCTTTATAAAGGCAATTTTTTTGGAATCATACTCCATGCTGCACAGAGCTGAGCGCCGAGATTTCTCTTGCGATCTTCTATATGCTTCCTCGCATGTTACGTTCTTGCTTCACTTCGCCGCCGCCGGAGCATTTAGACCAAAATAAACTAGGTCTGACTGTCGGAGCTGCAGATCGCTGCATTGCACCACGCTTTGCCGACTCGCGATCGTACATGCCTCGAAGTTTTCGAGCGCGCCGCGTCCCGCCCCGGAACGCCTACACCGCGCCCACACCGCGCCCATTGCCCGCCCCTTCATGCGGGGCGCAGCTGAAAGTGGCGAACGCTGCGCCTAAGGGGCCGTTAACACGGCTTATTTCGCCGCGGATTGGCGCCGTACTGCTCGCCGGATTTGCGCTGCAGTATGGCGCCAATACGTCGCAATAATTACGGTAATCCACAGTTCTCATAGAGAACAGTGGATTCCGTTGCTCCTCCCCGAATCCGCCAGGCGGGGAGAAAGTGACATGCACATTATCCAGGCGCAATACGCGCCGTGGATAATGCAAGTCTATGTGGCCGGCGGGCCTCGCCCCCGCCCTTATTCAAGCCGGAATTGCGAGCGCAATCCGGCTCGCAATTCCAGCTTGAATAAGCCGTGTGAACCGGGGCTAACACTGCATCCCTGTGTCCGACAGGGGGATTCGGGCCGGGAGGCGCAGGTTACTCCTAAAAACAGGCGAAAAGCCCGTTCATACATGTCGCCCTTTATTTTTTCTGCTACTTTATTATTTGGTAAATGGATCCTTTTTTTTCAATTGTTCTTTCATTTCATTTAATCCCACTAGGGGATTTGAACGTGCGATCACTTGATTGCTTGTATTATATTCTGTAGTATTTACTGCAGTATATAGAGATTTAATTGAACTCCTATTGCCTATGGCAGGGTGTAATAATACATTCATGGCAGACTTGGAGGCCCTCATTAGTCCGTAGTCAATAGTCATCTGACTGCCATGTTGACAGGGGAATTTTGTGGTGGGGAAGGGGGCACCGCAACCCTTTGTAACTACTGAGCATGCTCCATACTCCCTTAGCTTTACCATGACGTACCAGTATGTCATGGTATGCTAAGGGGTTAACAATATCTACTTTTGCTGCTCGTTCAGTTTCCTGTTCCTTGGTGGTGGTGGCTTGTGTTATTTTGCTATGGCGCCTTATGAATTTTTAGTTACACTTTTGTCTAACACAAAATCTGTAGCGGAAGAATTAAGCCCATACAGTACTTTCCTTTGTTCTTATTGTAATGACATTTACTAATTGGTTGATATTGTGGAACTATAGAATGGCAGGAATTTAATATGAAAAAAATAATTTCAACTACATAAATGAAGAATGTTATGTGAAAAATGAAGAAAGTGTGAGCATTTAATTTCTTTGTAGACGAGACAGTTCCTGATTGTTGTGCTAATGCCTTTGTATCTGCTTATTTTGATATGTTTGCAATGCATACGTTCATGGCACGATCTAAAATATCCACACATGTCCTACACTTCTTCAATAGAAAATTCCCTATCTGAGCTGTATCTGTGAGTCTACAGACATATGAATTATGCATGCGGGTTTGTTTTCACAAGCACAGAGAAAGGAAAGAGTTACTAATAGTAAGGAAGAGTCACCCAGACTGGCAGGTAAGGACAGAGAAGGGAGTGGAGACAACACGCAAATGACACAATCCACTCAACAGATGTGACAGGCAGATGCGTAGTTCAGGGAGGTAGGAAGATCCAACCACATGAGATAAGGGCTGGCAAACTTCCCAATAATAATATGAAGGAAGACCAATCATACTGGGCATCAGTTATTTATAATAGAGTACATTTCATGCCACTTACTATAAAGTATGACAGCCTTTAGTAAACATAAAAATACCATATGAACCTTGGTTGCAGATTTGAAATAGAACTAATACTAGTGCATCTCAAAAAATAGATTATCACTGAAAAGATAATTGATATCAATAATTCAAGTCAAATAGAGAAACCCATATATTTTATAGACTCATTACAGTATGAATGACAAGGTTTAATATCATACATTTGTGACCCTATAACAAATAAAAAGATGGAGGCCCCTTTTAGTTTTCAATGATATTTTCATTTTTTGAGATGCACTAGTAGCACTAATAAATGGTTTCTGTATTACCTTGAACATTAACATATTGTAAGGGACATTAAGAGGCTATCTCCAGAGTTGTGGTAGTAACGCCAATGTATATGACGTTTGAATGTTGTTACCAGTTATTGAGCGAATGCTGTGATGTAGATACAGTTGGAACAGGGCTTTCTTATCCATTGGGCACATTAGGTAGTTGCCAGGGGGCCCCTGGAGCATGGAGGGTCCCAGACAGTCAGAAGCATCTCCTGGGAATACAGAGCACATGCCCTGAATCCCTAGGCCGGTGATCTTATTTAACCGTTTGTGTGTCTACAAGATGCCATTGCCTCCGTGCCCCGCCAGTTAGGTCACAGGCAGCATTAGGCTGAGAGGTGAGTTTTATTTTTTGCTATTTCTATTGACATGCTATCTTTATTTTGTTTGTCAGAATGTTTCCATCGATAACAAATTTATAAAGTTTTTGTTATGTTTTACTACTTTAATTTAAAAAAACTTCTTTAAAAACAAAAAAATGTATTTGCATCACTATTGTCTGGAACCAAAAGCTTTTTTATTTTTATGCCATCACAACTATGTCATAGCTCTTTTTTTTTAAGGTGCGAGGTCTAGCTTTTATTGGCACCAATTTGGAGTGCCTGCGACTTTTTGATTCTTTTATATTTTCTTTTTTTCTGTAGGGTGGGATGACCAAAAATGGGATCACCAAAAACATCCTCAGAATGCCATTGCCATTCCTGCCCTATCAATTAGGTTGCAGGCCGCATTAAGTTGTGAGAGGTGAGTTTTATTTTTTTTTCTATTCCTATTACAGAGGCCACTATAAAAGATGGGGGCCCTGACTAACTAACTAAGCTCCTAACAATGTGGGGCCTTACTTACCTCGGGCCTTGCCTACCTACAATATCTGGGGCCTGCTTTGCCCTGGGGTCCTTCATGCTATTGAGTGGTGGGTCATTGGTGCTGAAGCAATGGGGGTTTTAACTGGTGGGTAAAAGTATATTATTTTACTATGAAATGCAGTAGCCAAAATGTCTTTACAAAAACTGGAGAACCAGATTGGTCAACTTTTAATTCTGGGCCTAGTACCAGGCTAGTGCAACGGGAACTATTTAGGAGGTGGCTTTCTCCTCCCTTGATTCAGGATCCATGTAGGATGAAGGCTAAAGGCTGAATGGAAGAGGGCAGGCTATGTAAGTTATGTGTGTGATTCAGCTATTTTGTATTTTAACCCCATAGAGGAGATTACAATGAATGGAAAGAAACAACTTCATCTGACATTTAGGGAGACATGTATGAAAGGGTTTTTCACACTTTCCTGGCATAAAATGTACCAAATTGAGCGGTGTGCCATGTTTGGTGCATCAAATGAACATGTTTGGCGCATAATTCAACAGATCCGACACTTTTTAATGCGCCAAACATGTGGGGGCGTTCTGGGGTCATTATGGAGGCGTGTCACACCACAACCGAACTACTAGATACATATATGAATGTGGGTCGGCAAAACGAGGCACTTTACTGCTTGCACAGGCAGACCTATTTCAATGTGATCTGCCTGAGGAGTTGAAGTGGAGCTGGATTTGCTATTAGAGCAAAAAATGTCCATTATTTCTCAACTTATACCAGTAAAATAATAAAAAGTAGTTTCTGATAATTATCAAACTATGTAAAATTAAATTATATAACTGTAAAAAAAAATCATATACAATTAATATAAAAATATATAATATCGCAAAAAAATAAAAATATCTATATAAGATAAATATAAAATGTATTTAAAATTAATAGTATCTAAAATAAATTTTAAATTAAATAACCCACTGACCTATATTTTTCTGACTTAAATAATTTTTTATCAGATGGTAATCAGTGTTGAAATTTATTTATGTTGCTCTCACATTCTACATATGGCAAGAGCCAGTACACCACAATTTCTATTCACTGACATGCTATTCTAATGACTTGTCTTTTATTTCTAGCCTATCTATAGCCTCTACATATATTTGACGCATTAGTAATTTGGCAAAGTTCCATAATGCGCCAAAACACACAGACGAGGCGCATCGAACTTTAGACACCATTTATGAGCACACAAAAACCACTTTCATAGGTTCAGGTGCATTTTACACTAAGAACCAGATGCGAAAATTCACATCGCTCTGTCTATTATCATACATGTCTCCCTTTGACTGAATTTTCCACCTTTTTTTAAGGACTCTTCTAAAATCCAGACAGTGTAAGCTACTGTATGGCACTAAGGTGCATGGATCTTACATTTCAAACACTGCACATATTCTTAATGACAGTAAGTGTTAGAAAAATGACTTTCTACTTTTTTAAATAAGAACAACTGATTATTTTTAATTTTTCACAATTACTACATGTAATTGAACAGTATTGCAATTCAGATTTGGTTTGAGCTGGTTTGGTCTGACACAAATTTTGATGACAATTGTGAGAAAGGCACTAAACCAATTTCCAGCTTTTTCCAGACTGGAAAACGGAAATGTATCATTCATTTATTGTTGCACTTCTTTCTTCTGCCTGACAGAAACATTTACTTAAAAACAGACACAAGGCCATTCTTATGGCTCAATGGCTGGACAAAAAAACATTCCCAACAAAATGCAATATAAACCCCAGTGCTACATTGGAAAAAATACACAGATGCAATTGTGAGCAATTGTTCACACACCCATTCACTAGGGAAGCAACTTCCCAGTAAAAAACTGCACATTGGATAAGAACCAGTTCACATCAATAGGCAGAAAAGCAACAATAACATACAAGTGAGTTTGCTCAAGTTAAAAAAATATTGATTAACAACCACTCACATGCCTACTATCCATGTGGGGGGATGAGTATGGCTATTATTACTATCACATATAGATAAGGCCTAGAGTGACAATTATACAGTTACAAGTGGTAGAACATGCTGGCTTACAACCAGTTAATGACATTCTTACTATTCGATTGAGCGGGTTTCCCAGCAAATTTCAAGTATCCAATACAAAATATTGACATTCTCTGCCCAGTGTTACAGGACACAACTACATACTGGGAAAATATCAAACATGAGGTATTAGTAGATATAGTTGCCAAAACATGCAAACTTGCAGCCCACGTCAAGGAGCTGTGAGATGGCCTTTTGTCTGTTGTTAAGTAAGTAACACCACATTTTTCTGAGAAAAAAAGATTGTTGTTAGAACAATTTTCCTGGGACCGCTGGTAAAAATCGGGTTGGGACTAATTATTGGCAGATCTTAATTGTGTACAGAAGTTTGCACACATTAAAGTGGTTGTCCACCTCATTAAAAAGTTATTAAGATGGGTTCTAGGCCCCATCTAAAATGAAAAAAAAAGTGAAAAAGTTAAAAAAGTAAAACACAAACATGAAAAATAAAATAAAAACACATACACCGCCCTTTTACAAACAACAATCTCATGGCGTTAAACCGCATGGTGAATGCTGTAAAAAAAACTACAGAATTGTTTTTTTTGTTCAACCCAGAGCAAGTAAAATGGAATAAAAAGCGATCAAAAACTCAAATAAACATCAAAGTGTATCAATTAAAATTTCAGTTCATCTTGCACAAAAGGCCCTTACACAGCTCTGTACAAGGAAAAATAAAAGAGTTATGGCTATCAGAAGATAGTGATGCATAAATATTGTTTTACACAAAAAAACACTATTTTTTTAAAGCTCTTCAACATAAAAAAAATATAGAAATTGGATATCACCATGATCATATCGACCCACAGAGTAAAACTAACTTGTCACATATACTACACAGTGAGGCCTTTTTAAAAATAAAAATAACAAACACTACTAGGATTGCAGTATTTTCTTAACTTTGCCTTCCAAAAAAGATTTAAAAGTGATCAAAAAATGCCAAAATGATACCAGTAAAAATGTCAACTCATTCTGCAACAACCAAGCCCCTACTCTGTTCCATACACAGAAAAATAAAAAGATTATGGCTCTCAGACTAAGGCAATGCAAAAATTTGTTTTTAAAGCGTAAAAGCAGTAAAACACAAAAATATACAAATTGGATATCGCTGTAATCATACCGACCTGCTGAGTAAAGCTAATATATCATTTATACCGCATGGTGACTGCTGTAAAAAAAAATAAAAAAAAAAATACCAGGATTGCTGTTCACATAAACCTTAATAAAAACTTATCAAAGCATCAGAAGAACCCCATAATAGTACCAATAAAAATTTCAACTCATCCCAAAATAAATGAATATAAAAATAAAGCCCAAAAAACAATGGCGGAACTACATTTCACCCCCCCCTCCACGCATTTCACCTCTTCTGGTACTTCGGGAGTTTTGCAAATGCGGCATTGCACACACCAAAATCTGCCTTCAGGAATTCTGTGGTGTATTTCAGGAACCAGCTCGAGCCTCCTCCGCCGAAACGGCCCTCCTAAACCTGATCCAGGGGGATTCGTCTGTGGGAGACTACGCGATACAGTTCCGCACCTTAGCCTCGGAGCTAACCTGGAACGAGGCCGCCCTGTGTGCCACCTTCAAAAAGGGCCTCTCCAGCAGGGTTAAGTACGTGCTGGCCACCCCGAGATATCCCTTCCTCTCTCAGCGAGTTAATCCAGTTGGCTACTCGCATAGACGTGCGTTTCGCTGAAAGGAGAGAAGAGCTACGGCAAGAACGTGAGGTGGTCCGTCCCCGCCGGTTTCCTCGCCTGGCTCCAGTATTCCAGAGGCCATCCCTACTACCGTCACCGTCTCCCAGTGAGGAATCTATGCAGGTTGACCGGGTCCAACTTTCCGAGCAAGAATTGGCCCGATGTCGGTAGGAGAATTTATGTTTATATTGTGGTAGTCCAGAACATTTTCGGAGGAATTGTCCTAAGCGCACCTAGGCTTCGTGGGAGAGGTGTCCCTAGGTGCAAGTTCCTCCTCTCCACGCCTGATGATGCCATACGGATTGAGACTGATGCTGGACTCGTGTTTCAGGTCCCAGCCTTTATGTACTCCGGCTCAGCTGGGAACTTTATTCACTACTCCCTCGTACAACTTTATCGCTTCCAGTAGTCCGCCTGGAAAAGCCGTTGGTGATCTCCTCAGTCAGCGGAGAGCTCCTAAGTGACGTAATACGGTACACCACCAAGCCGTTGTCTCTTCATGTTGGGGTTCTGCATAAGAAGAAAATCACCTTTTATGTGTTGCCACGCTCCTCCTCAGCTGCGACTCCACTCTCCTACGCTAGACTAGACGTCAGGGGAAGTAACTCGCTGGGGTTCCAACTGCTTGAGCCGCTGTCTGGTTACACCTCGCCCGATGCTTCCCTGCTCTCATTCCAAGCCCTGCGAGCCGTTGCCTGGTTTACCAGCCAAGTATCAAGAATTTGCCGATATCCTCTCGGAGAAGACAGCAGAGACCCTCCCTCCTCATCGCCCATCTGATTGCCCAATTGACCTGCTACCGGGTACCAGTCCTCCTCGTGGTAGGGTCTACCCCTTGTCTGTACCCGAAACTCAAGCCATGTCAGAGTATATACGGGAGAATCTACAGAAGGGGTTTATCCAAAAGTCCTCCTTTCCTGCAGGAGCAGGATTCTTCTTCGTGGCAAAGAAGGACAGTTCCTTATGGCTCTGTATTGATTACCGGGGACTAAATAAGATCATGGTGAAGAACCGGTACCCTCTACCGCTGATCACGGATCTTTTTGATCTACTAAGTGGTGCGAAGATCGTCACCAAGCTAGACTTGAGGGGTGCCTACAATCTGGTCCGTCTCCGTAAGGGCGATGAATGGAAGACGGCCTTTAACACCAGGGAAGGGCACTTTGAGTACCTGGTCATCCCGTTCAGCCTGTGTAACGCCCCAGCCGTCTTCCAGGAGTTCGTGAATGATGTCTTAAGGGATCTCCTATATTCCTGTGTCGTGGTGTACTTGGACGACATCTTGGTATACTCACCTGATCTGGAGACTAACCGCATCCACGTTCGCCAGGTATTGAGGCGCCTCTGAGCTAACCGCCTGTTTGCCAAGCTGGAGAAGTGCATCTTCCATCAAACTAGCCTTCCATTCCTTGGCTACATTATCTCTGATCAGGGCTTGCAGATGGACCCTGCCAAGTTGTCTGCTGTCTTGCAATGGCCTCACCCCGTAGGCCTTCGGGCAATACAACGTTTTCTGAGTTTTTGCAACTATTACCGGCACTTCCTCCCACACTTTTCCACGCTGGTAGCTCCTATCGTGGCCTTTACAAAGAAGAACGCTAACCCACGAAGTTGACCCCCGAGGCCGAGGAAGCATTCAGGAAGCTAAAAACCGCCTTTGCCTCTGCATCTATCCTGTCGCGGCCGGAGCCCGCTAAGCCCTTCCCGCTTGAAGTAGACGCCTTGGAGTCGGAGTGGTCCTCACACAAAAGGGGCCCACGGGCAAAACTGTCACTTGTGGCTTCTATTCCAAGACATTCTCGCCGGCGGAAAGAAACTACACTATCGGAGACCGGGAGTTATTAGCCCTCAAACTGGCCCTGGAGGAATGGCGCTATTTGCTGGAAGGAGCTCGGCATCCCATCAGTATCTATTCGGATCACAAGAACCTTCAGTACCTCCAGATGGCCCAGCGACTCAATCCGCGCCAAGCTAGGTGGTCGCTCTTCTTTTCCCGGTTTAATTTCCAGATCCACTTCCGCCCCGCGGAAAAGAATCTTAAGGCAGACGCCCTGTCACGCGCCTCCGACGTGGTCGGGGAAGAAGTGGTCCCCGAACACATAATACCCCCTGAGCGCCTTGTCTCCGCAGCCCCTGTCGACCTCCGGAATGTCCCGCCAGGGAAAACTTACGTGAGCCCAGCGCTCCGAAAAAGAATCTTGAAGTGGGGACACTGCTCTTTGGTGGCTGGACATCCCGGGGCACGTAAAACTTGCCTTTTTATCACACGGTTCTATTGGTGGCCGGACCTCGCTAAGGATGTTAAGGAATTTGTTGAGGCCTGTGTCACCTGTGCGCATAACAAAATGCCTCGTCACAATCCGGTTGGGCTCTTATGTCCCCTGCCCGTCCCCACCAGTCCCTGGACGCATGTGACGATGGATTTTATAACCGATCTCCCATCCTTTTCTGGCAACACCGTGATCTGGGTGGTCACAGATTGGTTTTCCAAAATAGCACATGGCCAACTTGTTTTTTCACCACATTTTTCATTTGCACGGGTTGCCCCTGCAAATCGTCTTGGATCAAGCGGTCCAGTTTGTTTCTATGTTCTGGCGGGCCCTTTGTTCACAACTGCAGGTGAAGCTCGATTTCTACTCGGCTTACCACCCCCAGACGAATGGCCAAGTGGAGAGGGTCAACCAGCTCCTGGGGAATTACTTGCGTCATTTTGTCTCGGCGTGTCAGAATGACTGGTCCAACTTGCTTCCGTGGGCGGAATTTTCTTATAATTCCCTAGATTCTGAATCCGCGGGTGCCTCTCCCATCTACATTGTTTACGGCCTGCACCCCCACCCACCGCTCCCACGAGCAGCCCAGTCAGAGGTCCCAGCAGTGGATACGTTGGTCAAAGACATGTAGGCAATCTAGGCTCTTACCCGCCAGTCGCTGCTTTGTGCTTCGGCACGCACGAAGGCACAGGCAAATAAGAGAAGGAGCCCTCCCCCAGTTTTTTCCCCAGGTTATAAGGTGTGGTTATCAGCCAAGTATGTCCGCCTTAAGATTCCTAGTTATAAATTGGGACCCCCCTACGTGGGAACATTCAAAGTGTTTAAATGCATAAACCTGGTGGCCTGTAAACTCCGGCTCCCACCTTCCATGCGCATCTCGAACTCCTTTCATGTTTCCCTTCTCAAACCTCTGGTCCTGAACCGTTTTTCTCGGACGGCAGCCCCTCCATCTCCTGAAGCGGATGCCACTAACGTTTTTCTCGTAAAGGATATCCTGGATATGAAGGTGTCCAAAGGGAAACCGTATTTTCTCATCGATTGGAAGGGGTTCGGGCCCGAGGAAAGGTCATGGGAGCCGGAGGACAACATTCTGGACTGGGAGCTTGTACGTAGGTTCCTCCGGGCTGGGACGAGGGGGAGGCCAAAGGAGGGGGTACGGTCACGGACCGCGCGCGCAGCCCGTGGGTCAGGCTGCGGGCGCGTCCGTTCCCTTGCCGGCTCCCCGGTGCCGAGGACGAGTGATCCCGTGGGCTGTGCACCTGACCGTAGGTGCACTCGCTCCCCGGGGCACGGGTACTCACCTGACCATGCTCCTGACTCGATGCTTGCCAGTACCCACCGGCTTGTGCGTCCCCACCCTTTAGGGTGCGCTCGCACCGGCTTCCTCTTCCTCCTTCTGCCTTTCCTTGACTACGCCTACATCTCACGATTCTGTACCACGCTCACCCTTGTCTACCACCGCAAGCAAGTCCCGCCAGTGGAAGCGATCTGGTGGTTTCCCGCCGCAGCAAGTCCATCCCGCTTTGCGGCGGGCTCTGGTGAAAACCGGGTTCTACTTAGACTCCGCTCCCTGGCATGGGCTTTTACCATTGCTTGTGGTGGCTCAGCGGATCCACTACCGCCAACTGTTACACATAGTGATGATATCCTCATTCAAAAGTGAAGCCGTGTCAACAGAAGACCGGAAAAACGGCCTAGGACCGTTTTTAATGAGATGGACAATCCCTTTAAACAACATCAGAAAGAAATATTTTACAACAGAAAAACCATAAAATTTTAAATCCATGTTGGACACACACTGCATATTTATCATGAAAGTAGCTATATGTGTATATATGCAACAATGTTACAACTGCTTACATACCATCAGTACCACTATTTCTGCTGCCGATTATTATGTCAACAGTCAATGTACAATATTTACATAGAAATTTTGAATTCTTTTCTCATTCTATTGATAGAAAATAGATTTGGTGATAATAAAGTCATTATTCAGAATGTTATTACATCTTCCCACAGAGCAAACAGTGTTAAAGCTTTTCTTCCTGAAATTCATATCAAGTCAATGACAGGGACAGCAAAAAATCTAGATCTCAATCTGGATAAGAATTATGGAAGTGGAAATTTGAAAAAAATTTGTTTACGATCAGGCTTCATTCTGCAAAACTGATCTACCAATGGTCTTTAGGAAAGTTGATGTAGAATATTATTTATCGTTAGTAAAGTCCATGCCTCAAATAATTCAGGTGTTAGAAAAGCCTGAGGAGCAACAAAGTATAAATATGAATTTTTACCAATTTCATGATTTTTTATCATAACATTTTATCTTATGTTTTATCTAAGCTTCCTTCATTTATTTGAGGTGTGTTTCATGACATCAACTATTAAATAAACACTGTATTGTCATATCTGTGATTTGTAGATTTGCTGCAAAGTTAATCAGCTGTCTTACCATCCTCAAAGTGTATGTTCAGATGGCGTATAGTGGCGCGTCCTGACGCCACTATACGCTTGCTGTTTTAGAAGTACCAGCTGACCAGCACGTACGTCTAAAGCGCTCCGGCCCGGCCCCCATTCACCCTCCTTTTCCCCAGTGCGTAAGTGCTATGACTTTACCGTATTTGCAGGGCGTAGTTCGGGTGCATTGCAGCGCCGTTACATGTCAAAGTACGCCCCACAAATACGCCATGTGAACATACCATAAGTGTTTTGATGGCATGTTTTTGCTTAGAGTTGTAAACACTGTAACAAGCCAAGCAATAGATCGGTAATAGACTTCATCGCATGTAAGTACAGTAGATAAAATCACTGGATACGTTAAAAGAAATAGAGGTGAGAATGCAATAAAAATGTATAATTATACCTTACCCCAATTCACAACATCCAAAAAAGAGATGAAACTGGGTTTTTCTTTCTTTCTCGCCTTGAATTAGTTTATCACTAAATATTTTAATTTATTTGACTTGTAAAACCCTCTCAAAAATAAGGGAGCTGTTTGTTTAGAGATTCAAATGGTTGTTTGATATATTTTTACAGAGGACTGTGGATGAGGTAGGATTTTCTAGAGATGTCAATCACGTCTAGATCGAGGGGTTGCTTCTGAGATTGCAGGAAATTTGGGTATTAAACTCTTAACGACTGCCCATCGTCTTTTGATGGCAGGCGGTGCAGGTCTTCTGTCTGCAGAGATGCCAATAGACTTCGCTGCAGACAGAGGGGTGTTGAGGCTCCCATCGTCGTAACTGTGCTAGGAACAGAACTGTAATTAAAAGCTCTTTTCCTAGAGCAGTCTCTGTAAATGCCAGGGAGCGGAGGAAATCTCCAACCCCTAGAATTTAACCCTCTAATTGCCACGGATCGTGACCACAGCATAATCAAAGGGCTTTTTCTTTCTCCATAATTCTTTAAGTTATTAGGAGGCTGTTGCTGAAATTTGCTGAATTTTCAAGCCTACCAAAATAACATTAAATAGTAAAGGTCATTTACAATCGGCAAAAGAAAATAAAGTACAGTGGTCCCTCAACTTAGAATATTTATTGATTCCAGGACAACCGTCGTATGTTGAAACCATAGCTGCATGGAAAACTGGTAATTGATTCGGAAGCCCCAAAATGTCACCAACATAATGCACAATGAAGACTAGAGCAAATGAAGCAGATCAGTAATACAGATAAAGCAAGTCCTTATATATAACATCAGAAACAGCTTCTGGATGCTAGAATCACTTTCTAAGTTGATGATAGGAGCTTCTTTGGGTCATGTGCCTTATATACAAAGTTGCAGAAAAGAAGAAAATGGGTCCCTTACCCGAAGCCCAAATGAGCCATTTATCCTGGTACATATAAAGAGCAGCATAGAACATGTAATACCGCACTGTACTGTGGAAAGGCGCTACTAGACCACCAATCACTGCATTCACTTCACTAATACAGGTGTTTTACCAGTAAAATGTTCATGATTATTGTTTGAATTGTCCAGTAAATCACATGATCAGCAGTGTCTGTGACATTGTATTATGAGCATGGTTTCAAGATACAATGTCCCATGAACATATTGTATCCTGCAGCCATTGTAACTTGAGGGACCACTGCTTTTTGTAATGTATGAAATGCTGTGTTATTTCCCTGCCCTGTATTTGTACTACTAGAGTACATATATATTTGCATTACTGTGTAATGTTGTATTTGCGATATCTTGCATAGTAGAATCAATATGGTCTAGATAGCTTTTGACTCATCTGTCCAAGAGAAATGTTTGCTTAAGAGTTTGGGGATTTTCAAGGCTTTTTTTTCTAGTTTTTTTAATTTTAACTAATAAAATTGTGTAACAAAATTCAAAAAGAGTATGCAGCAGAGCAAGGCACTTCTTTTTGTACAAAATGTCAATATGCTCTGCCTATTAGTGAATTGGATTTCTGTTGAAGCTACTCAATTTGAAATCAATACATTGATTCTGACTCCACTTCTTCGATCAATACTAAGCTAGAGAGCTGAGCTGCTGTGAGTGCTATGGCTGGCTCTTTAAAACTACTTATGAAAATATTATCTTTGCAAGTTTCCTTCCTTTCTTCCCCAGTTCCAACAGCAGGACAGACACTATTGGCTCTATTTTATAAAGTATGCACTGTCGGGTTCTTCCATGCCATGCTAAATCTTACAATAGAAATGGTGCATAAACTGATGTTGTACATGCAGGAGAAGTGTTCTTAGAGGGATGCAAAATTAAAAAAAAATATATAATCATTTTTATTTGTATAGTGCCAACATATTTTGCTGTAATTTATAATGTAAATTATACAACAACGGACAAATCCAAACATTACACTGTAACAAAACAAACAAACGGTGTAAGGAACTTGTTAGGCTAAGTCTATACAGCCCAAAATCCAATTTCAAATTGCTGGATCATTTTTTAGTGCGTCACAAAAAAAGGCAGTCAGATTTTGTATTCCCAGTGGCTCAGTAAATTGGGGCTGTGGGAATCCAATGGCGGACCGGAGGAATTTAGTAGAATTTAGGGCCACGTATATGGAAACTGTCTAGGTCTAAAACTTTCTTAGTTGCCCATAACAACCAATCAGAGCACCCCTTTAATTGCACTAATTGAAATAAAAGGGGAGCACTGATTGGTTGCTATGGACAACAAATCAAGTCTTAAACCTAGACAGTTTTCATATATGTGGCCCTTTAGAGTCTGAGTAGGATGGAAAAAAGAGTTGAGGAAGGACAACTCTGTTGGAGAAGGAGATTAAGACATGGTTCAACAATTAAGGGAAGAGGGACAAGCTGATCTTATGTCTATTGTTAGGAGACAATGTATACTTTTGTAATGCAAAATAACATAACGGGGGTATCATTGCTCTTGTAGATATCCATATGGAAAGAGATTGATAACACTCCACCTTTTCAGTGCAGGAGTTGGATCCCAATCCAGTTATACAACACAAAATAACTCTTCACGCCAGGCATGTTCCTCTAATGTATTTTCTTATTTTAAAGGCAAATAGTGTAATATTTTATTTTACTATGCCTGGACTTTTATGAAATGCTAAAAAAGGAGACATAGCTACTGTAAGTGACTTCAGAATTTTCACACAGTCAAAAATACATATACAAAGATACATTGAGATTCCATACTGTAGGTCACAATGTCAAGATCTCGCAAAAAGGACTACTATAGTACAGGAGTGTAAACAGACATCAGGCATTCTCTATGTTAACATCTTAATTCCACATTAAAAATTGCACATGAAATGAAAAATACACCAAGATGACTGTGGAGTGTCATCCAGAAACACTCTGTTCTAAGTTGTAGAAACGATAGTACTATTAATACATACATAAACCACAGTGTGGAATGTGCAAGGCAAAAAGCATGATACTAGAAAATAAGTAAATCTGATCTGTTGCCCCACTGGACCTTTATCTGATTGCCACAAGATAAAGTAAACTAAAATATGTAGGAATAGCATATATGGCTTAGCATAATAGAGCCCTAGTCACGGTGAGAATTGTGCCACTAGTGAATAGGCAACAGCTGGCCAAAAATAACATTCCTGTCAAACGATAGCATGTTGGAGTATGATGACACTATAACAAGATGGGATCACGTATATCAGGCATACATGGACATGTCAGCCATGTAGAGTTATTTCCTTGGCAGTATGGACACAAGTCGAAGTTCGCTGGTAAACGGTAATTAGGCACATAATAACGAGTAGCAGCATAGTAAAGGGCTGTGTTAAAATTTAGATTCAGATCAATTTCAATATTGACCCAAAATCATCCAAGCAATCCAGTTTGGATCAGAATTTTGGCAATAAGAGCCAGAAAACTATCCTAACACCAAATTGGAGTTAGAGATTTTAATGTTTTTTTAAGGGTTAATTTACCATTCCTAGGTACTCCAAGTTTGACAGGGCTCCGATGTTTGCTGTCATTTCCAGTTAATGTAACCAGAAGTAATGTTGAACCAAAAGTGACATCACATCGGAGTACTGTTAGACCTGGTGCACCCTGAAAAGGTAAATTAAATAAGTTTTTCCATCTGGCTGTTTCACAACCAGCTTCAGAATCTCATTTCCTGTTTAGGCTCTGGGTGGTTCTGCAGCAATGACTAACATTTCAGCTCTGCTTTTCCCAGTTAAGCCTGCTAGCAGGACATTGGTAATAGAAGGATTTTAACAGCAAGAAAGAAGCCTACAGAGTTCTAAGGGGTTAAAGCTTGTCGGTAACAAAGAAAAACAAGCTCATGTGAACCTACTAAGACACAACAGGAAGTGACACTTCAGATATGCTATTCCTTGCTAAACCTGTTGTAGGGAAATTGGTAATGGAGGGGTCTTAACAGCAAGGCAGAAGTCTTCAGAGTTCTAAAGGGTTGAAGTCTGTTGGTAGCAAAGATAAACAAGCTCCTGTGCTACTGAATGGACACAGTAGGTGTGACGTCACCATCCCAGACCAGGGATTGGTGGTCGGCAGCAAAGAAACCTTTTGTTAACAAGCAGGAGATTTGAACTGCTCTAATTCTGAAATGAAGCAAAAAACAACAGCAATGTACTTGATAATAGTCTTTATTTACCTTTGCCTACATGTTTAAAGCTAACCAAGGTGGTGAGAATGCTCCTTTAAGCCTTAAAAACTCCCCATGGGACATGGAACTTCTATGGTGAGGAATAAATTTAGTGTTAGTGTTACAGATGGACGGAAAAAAATTGGGTGCCGCAGACACATTTATCATGGGCATTAGACAGTTTTTGCAACCTCATTGACATGGGCGTGTTTCCTGGAAAGTTGCTGCACTATAAATATGCTAACATTCTGGTGTAAAAAGTACAACAAGTAATAGTTGGTCTAAAAAACTAGGCAAGTCTAAAGATGCATTAAATCTTTCAAACTAAATGAAACTGTGATCAATCTGGTGCATTTTTAGGATATCTATTTAAGTTTATGCTGTCTAACTCTTAGACAGTGATAGTAAATGTGGGCCACTGTCTCTGTCTTTTCCAGTTCACTTCCTCTTCAGTGCAGCAATCAGGCAATAAAAATACATTAGCGGAATACATCTGCGGTGTAGATTTCTTTTGTATGCAATCCCTGTGTATGTGTCAAGAGGTTCTATAGTCTAAATATCTTTTCAAGACTGTAGAAATAGCTAATAACAAAATGAAACATCAAACTCCCATTGTGTTATTCCAGACTCACCGGTTAATTCTTTGCTGTGAATTGAACTAGACATCCGATTAGCTAAGACAACGGAGTTTGCTCATTCATATTCATTACTAATTTTATATTAACCAGAATATGTACAGTAAAGCCTATTAGCAATATATTATTTATTTTAATGTACAAAAAAAAATCCTACTGCAATACTGCCATTTTTTTTAAGCAAGAATTCAGTAATCCCCTCTAATCACCCTACTTCCCTCTAGGTGCCGAACATAGTAAAATAATTGTTGGAATCTTTTTACATTAATCCTGTTAATCCAGGTGCACCAGTAGAAAAGCTGCCCCCAGACATCCTTGTATTGATTTTAAATGCATTTAAATCACATAATCATTCAAACTGAAGTTTACTTTTATAAATGTCTTTGATCTTTGGTCTTCTATAGAGGCTGTATTGTTGGGAAAGTAAGAAGTCATCCATTATTGTGTGTTTTTACACTGCCTGGTCTCTGAGACTTAAACACAATAAAATATTAGATGAAAGGAGCTCGACTGGGAATGTGACACCATTAAAAAAAATAAAATAATTATCACTGCATTAATTTAAACAAGTTAGAATTCACCACAAGTATATCCAGTCAATCTACTGTAAACGAAATCAATTAATAGCAGCACATGTATCCCTGCTATCTTGACGGTTTGTTACAATTTATCAGTGTTGGTAAAGTGCTTTCACCTGGAACTTTTTACTCGATTGGATACAACTCAAAGGGAAACAGCCTGCTTGGTGCAGAAAAGGGAAAACATTGTGGGCCCCTGGGTATAGTGGGTTCTTAAGCATGGTAGAACTGGAACTGCTTTTCATGGAGAAAGGCAGAAAAAGAGAGGCAAATTGCAGTATGTGCAGTCATATACAGTAGCTAATGGATAGACCCCAAATTTCAACTCCACTGGTGGGCCTAAAGATTAAACTCCACTGCTGAGCCCCAAGACTCAACTCCACTGGTGGGCCCAAAGAATCAACTTCAGTGGTGGCTCCAAGAATCAATGTCAGTGGTAGACTCCAGGCACCCCAGTTCAACAATGTAGGGCAGGCATCCTCAAACTGTGGCCTTCCAGCTGTTGGAAAACTACAACTCCCATCATGCATTTATATAATCTATAACAGTGGGAATGATGGGAGTTGTAGTTTCCCAACAGCTGGAGGGCCGCAGTTTGAGGATGCCTGATGAAGGGAGCTGTCAAAGGACTCTACAGGGTTCAGCATTTGTTTTTTTAACATAAATTTTTAAACAAGCCTCATGGCTTTTCAATACACAGTACAATGACAAAGTTCATGGTAGGGTGGCACCATCCATAGGGTGAAGTGAGTATGGATGTAGCTTTTGAGCTTAACTTAAGCTTTCCATATCAACTTATCTGAGAACCCAACAAAAGCCATTAGATGGCATTAAAAAGCAGAGTAAACGTTCTTTACCATGATATTATAGTACAAAATCTGTCAAGTTTAGCTTTGCTACATCTATACCTTACTTTAGGAGGCACTTTTCCCTCACTGCAAAGGTCAGCAAGTTAATAAAAAGATATTGCCTCTATTCTTTCATGGTGTTGCAGTAATTTGCCCAAAAGCATAGTACAATCACAACTTAAAGAGGTGCAGGATCTTTGCTAACACAAGGGTCACATGACAGAGATCCTGCACCTAGACACTGCACATCATAGTGTCAGGAAGTGAACCTGTCAAACTTGAAATCCAGACACCACAGTCTTATTTTAAAGTAATTTATAAGTTTGCATTTGCTCTGTTACAAATCACAGTAGTTGTAGACATATATTACCCCACAGCTTTTTACTTTCTATGCCTGAGTATTCTGGCTTACATACAGGAAAAACTGCACTGGATCCACACAGTGCAATACAATGCAATGTATACACACCACTAACAGGACACAATCCTTACACTCCTTAGAACTTATCCAAAAACAAAGAAAATAGCAGGTTCCTTCCTTTTAGCCATCTTCTTTTGTGGTACCCAAGTCAGCATACAGAACAGCTGGCAAAGTTTTGACCCTAATGGTTGGGTCTTTAATAAGCCTAAACAGGAACCAACTAGGGGTTGAAACTTTGCCAACTATTCTGTCTGCTGATGGGCACAATAAAAGAAGACAATTAAAAGGAGGGATCCTGCTGCTATGTTCTTTGTTCTGGGATGATTATTCTTGCTTATCTTTGATACAGCTTTTCTGAACACCACTCTTCCTTCAGTGTATTCAGTTCTGCAAATATCTGACCATGGCTCAGAGTTCCAAAGCTGGTAAACATCATCCCTTGACTGATTTATCACTTCTCTGTATGGAACTCTGCAAACCTTTGATACCAGATGATTTTTGCCTCTGCTTTCTGTGATACGGATTTCTTGAACTATTATAATATTCTAACTGTGTATTGAACTCTGGTAACATTTGACCTTGGATAATCCTGGGCTCCTTTTTCCAAACCCAGCATAAGTTTCAACATGGTAGACCTCTTTCTTATGGGACTATCATGGGGACTTCATCCTGGGAATCCTCCTGCATCCCTCCCTTGCAGAGGTTAAGGTTAAGGATCAGGGTGGTTCCATAGACTCTGCGCCCAGATTAGCATAGGCAAACCAAATTATGATCCTAGATTTTTGATAAGAAGTGCAGCCCCTTAAGGTGCTATTAACTTTGCATTACCTCTGACTGTAATTGAGAACTGTGTCATTGCAAAAATAAAAAATGATCAGCACATCCAAAACTATTTTGAAGAAATTTGCAATGCAAACACAACAAAATATCAGCAGCACTCTACCAACGCTCAGAGACAGTTAAAGTGAACATAGAAATTATTTTAAAATACATTTCTGCTACTTTTTGAATGCATGAAAATGTGAGGTTCGTAGCACACAACTTTGATCAAAACTACAAGGTCCCATCCACTAATGACAAGGTGACCTCAGTTCATATGGGAACCTACTCTAACATTTTACCTCATTTGGGCGACATATATGAATCTCGGTGCGTCGGAGCGCACGTTTTCGAGCGCTCGAACGTGAAAGCTGCGCCTCATGTATGTCGGCGCCCGAGGTGTGCTCATACATTCGGTGTAAAGTCCACCGCGCCTCGCCAGGGTCGGAGGCGCAGTGCGGGACTTAGGCGCAGTCAGGACTGCGCCTAAGATTCGCCACCCGAGGAGGTGCACTCATACATGTGGTGAAAAGTTCCCTGTGCCTCGCCAGTGTGTGAGGCACAGTGCAGGACTTAGGCGCAGAAGGACTGCACCTAACATGTATTCCGCTTACAGAATTTGAATTTCTGTATTTCCAGGCAATTTCCAATAGCCCAATTCCTGATGTAGCGCCAGTGATGGCAACAAACGCGTTGTTAGTGATTTGATTGATGTATGTTTTTAGAAGGTTTTAGCTCTTTTACAGAGAATGTTTTACACCTAATAAAAATGATTTATTTACTAATTCTCCATGCCGCATGGAGCTGAGATTTCAGTGCCCCCATCTTTCCATAGACTACAATGGGACAAAGTAGCTGGCGCTCTGATTGGCCTGGATAGCCAAGCCCCCGTTAGTTCAACCAATCAGCTCTTTTCTGCATTTTTTACTGTGTTTTGAACTGTCCCGCCTTTTCATTTGATTGCTCAATACTACTCCATAGCTTATAATGGTTCACTGTAACTCGTATTCTGATTGGCTGGTTTCTGCCGACCAATGAGAAGCGCTTACAGAATTTGAATTACTATATTTCCCGGCAATTTCCAAGATCCTAATTCCTGATGTAGCGCCGTTCTTGATTTTTTGAAAGTGATTTTATTTATGTATTTTTTTAGAAGGTTTGAGCTCTTTTTCAGATAATGTTTTACACCTTATAAAAACGATTTTTGGAATCATACACCATGCCGCACGGAGCTGAGAGCTGAGATTTATTTCTTTTGCGATCTTATATATTTTTCCTTTAATTTTACATTCTCACTTCACTTTGCCTCCTCCGGCTCATTTAGACCAGCTTCAACTAGGTCTGCCTGTCGGAGCTGTCGAGCGCTGCAATGCGCCGCACTTTGCCGAGCCGCGATCATGCATGCCTCAGAGTATTTGAATGTGGTGCGTCCCGCCCCAGAACGCCCACACTGTGCCCATTACACGCCCCTTCATGTTAGGCGCATCCGACAGGGGATTTGGATCGGTGAGGCGCCGTTTTCGCCAGAAAACAGGCGCAACTCCCGATCATACATGTCGCCCTTGGTGTCTGTTCAGACCTCCAAATTTTCAAGGAAAGAAGGTCCTCGTTACATTCTGCTCTGATTAAAAACAGTCTGCTATTTTGTTGTGTTTGAACTGTGTCATTGCCTCACCTATTGGACTCTAGATCTGAAAACCAACATAATCATAGTCATACGACTCTGATGTTGAATTTACACTCATTTTTAAAGTCTGAGTACTTACTACTAGATGAATATTGAAGAGCATAAGAGGTTGTGTAGATGTATTGGAAAAACATGAGTTGTTGCTTTTTAGTGATGTAAAGGTACATTTGAGACACATCAGGGGCTGTGTGATGCTTTCTATTGGTTGAAGGGGGGTGGAGGTACATATTTAGCTGTGGCATGCTTGTTAGTTGTATGATGCACTGGAGAATGTGGTAATGGCATATGGGTACACTGGAGATACAAATGGAGCTGTGGGATGTTTGTTTGCGAAGGACAAGGTTCTCATGAAGTATGGAATTTAGGTACAACAATGTAAATAGTGTGTAAGTGTAGTTTGTGAATGTGTATTTTAAGGCAGTGGCTGGGAAAGTAATAGATAGAATATTTCATCTACACATGGTGAGAGGCTCCATTCTGTGACCAGAAACGTGGGTGCCGTTCACTGGAAAGGACTCGTGTTTGCACCAATAAAAGTCTGCCTGTGTGTCTCTGATGCTGAATTTTACTCTATTCAGCAAATGCCCACCTATGGTGTTTGGATGTGGGCATAATCCTTAAAGAGAAAACTCAAGTAACAGACAGTAAGCATATGGCAACCATGGCGGAGCTTAGAAGCCAGCTAGTGAAGTCCTAAATCAACCTCCAAAAAATCCATGCCACACCGCAAGAAGCTAATGTTTTACAGCGATAGGTGCATAAAGAAGCCATAAAAGCCCAGAATGAGACAAGCTGCCTGTTGGTGAAAACACAGCAAGCTTCAGTAAAAAAGCAGCAACAGGCGAACCAGTCTCCACAGCAGCAGATACAAATCCTGGCAGAGAAACCTGATGTGTCACAGGCAATGGAGTCTGCAAAAGGTGCTGAGGAAAATTATCAAAGAGAATGACATTGAGGCATACCCGGGTACAGATTGCTGAGAGGGAGAAGTTTCCTGAGGACCAGTGAGCAGAAGCCTTATCTCCCTCTCGGACAGGGTAATCCCAAAAGGCTTACTTCAACCTGAGGGTGCAAGATGCCAAGGTATACTCCAAACTCAAAATTGAAATCTTAGCAAAGTTAAGGGTTATCCTTGCAGTTTGTGCACAAAGGGCCACATGTACGAAAACTGTCTTGGTATAAAATTCACTTTGTTGCCTATAGTAACCAATCAGAGCGCCCCTCTGGTGTTACCAAGGACTATCCCATTGCAGTGCTCACAGTGGAGACTCGCTGTGTGTCAGTGAGCCATAAAGTGGCCATAGTTACTAGCTTGCTCCATAATGCCATCATTGGCTGTGATTTTCCTCTCTTCTGTGGGGAAATAAGCCGGCCAAGGTGTGTGACAATAAGTGTGTTGTTGATAGTGTTTCTGAACCTTTTGATGCTGTGGCTCTGGTACTAGTTGAATCAGATAATTTTCCTTCAGCAGTCCTGGTTGGGGAGTTAGAAGAGATTCTCCCTGGTGTACAGTTCTCTACCCTGCAAGTTTTAAGGGGAAACTTTTTCTCCTGAGCAGCTAATGGACCCTAATCTAGTGAATGCCTGGAAAGGTGTCAAAGTGATAAATAGTGAACGCTAAGAGTCAGGCACTAAATTGGTGTACCCACACTTTGTTGTATATGATGATTTACTTTACAAGGTAAGGAAGATGCCAACAGAGGTTGTCAAGCAGATTGTGGTACCCAAGTGTCTTGTCCATATGGGATTGGAATTGGCTCACTCCCATGTGCTGGGTGGACACATACGAGTCTAGAAGACAGAAGAGCGCATTAAGCAGAACTTCTTTTGGCTAGGATCCACAAAGCGGTAGAGGATTTTGGCCAGTTCTGTCTGGACTGTCAAATTAATGCACCTCGGCCCTATTTCCAAAACCCGCTAATCTCAATACCCATAGTTGAAGTTCCCTTTGAATGTATTGCCATGGATATGGTTGGGACTGTTCTTAAATCTGCCGGGGGCCACCAGCACATCTTGATCCTAGATTATGCCACCCTTTATCCTGAATTACCAAGGAGTTGTGTTGTTTGTTAAAATTACACAGCTGTGTACTTCAGTGTATCACCCTCAGACTGATCGTCTGCTGGAAAAGTTCAATAAAAAACTAAAAGGGATGCTGAAGAAGTTGGTTGGTAAGGATAGAAAAGACTGGAAGAATTGTTTACCCTATTTAATGTTTTCTGTTTCACAGGCTTACACTGGGTTTTCCCCCATTCGAGGTCCTCTATGTAAGACATTCCAGAGGGCTTCTGGACATAGCCAAAGAGACCTAGGAACAAGAGAGCATACCCTTCAAAAGTGTACTTGAGCATATAACTTAAATGCAGGATATGATTGCAGCAGTAATGCCAATTGTCCTAGAGTACATGCAGCAGGCTCAGGAGACACAGGCCAGGATTACAGTAGGTTTTCAAGGTTTAGACCATTTCAACCAGGTGACCGTGTGTTGATGCTAGTGCCAAAGATGGAAAACAAATTCATGAAATTAATGATAGAAGCCCTGATTATTTTTTGGTTGTAGTTGTAAAAAAAGATGGTGATCACAGAATAAATACAATCTGTAAAGTTAATGTTTATTACAGATAATACTATATTCTTAACATGCGTCCTGCCCAATATGTCACTAGCAACCAGGGAGTGACGCTCCATTTAGGATATCTCACAGTTATATGATTATCTTTTGGCTTCATGGGCATTAAATTGCTCAGTAAAATGATTTGTGCAGACTTGGAGCAGCCAACAGGGAGTTAAGGGAACCCCCAGTGGACCCTGGGGCATGGTGGGCCCCTGGGCTGCTTTTCTGGAAGAAAGGCAGAGAAACAAGAGGCAGAAAACAAGAGACAGAGTAGAAGGTGATGTGCAGTATGTACAGAAGGATTGGCCCCAAGAATCAACTCCACTGATGGACCCCAATAATTAACTCCACTGGTGGGCCCCAAGAATCTACTCCATTGGTGTGCCCCAGGCACCCCAGTCCAATACTGGATCTGTGTATTGGAAGAAAGCTTAAGGATGATTGCTCATCTTTATGCAATAGGTGTGTTTAATGCTTATTGACTTTTGTACTTGTGTCCCTTGCCTTGAATGATACCACCACTAAGGGAAAAACATGTCAGGGAAATGCTTGACCCTGAGCAACACTGAGGCTTGCTCTGCGCCAAACCCAACCATCCCCCGAAACCCATAACCCCTCTTTTACCTCTTCTCCGCTGCTCGTGACCAGCCTTCTTAAAATAAATACACAGACCACCGACTGGAATGAAATGGCCACAGCAGCCGTTTTATTAACAAAAATACAACATAAAACTTTATTTTGCATATAAATATATACATAAATAATCATCTAATAAATACATATACATTAACCAAAACTCAACCCATCGTAACCAGGCAACAACGTGCCATTCCCACTGGGGCAGAGGTCCTTGGAGCTAAAAAACGACCTGGCGACCAAAAATCCCGAAGGAACAAACCATCCTACCCCCAACCGCATTCCACTGACTCGGAGGTCCAAAAGCCATACTAGGTGGCTCACCCAATTCCCTTCTCAAGGGATACCAGCCTGAAAGAGCCCCACCTTCGCCAGGCCGGGTCAACGTTCATCAATCCTGAGGAAGTCATATACCTAATGACTCCCTCACCCAAACTCCTCATCCAACTCCAAGAACCCCTGCCGCCACCACGAGCATGCCATGAAACCTCATGCATGCGAGGCCCCCAGCAAACCAACCGCCCTCTCGATGCCTTCCTGTATACCTAACGCCCACAAATCCAGGCCCACTGCCGTCAAATGAACCCCGTCTGATCTCCAAAAATTCCCCTCACCTGACTCCAACTCAATATGCCGGATGAACACCCCGCCATTCCTGGCCACAAAACCTGCCACCGACCGCTTCACTTTCACTCTCGCCCGATTTAAACTGTCCACAGAGTGAGCTCCCCTCCAGTGATGTCGGTACACGATATCCGACCATACCACAACCATCTCCGGAAACTCCGACCACAAACGCAACAGGTCAAACTTGATACTCCGTATCAACTCCCTAGAGGTCACTAAACCTGTCATTGCCCCCTACGTGTAATACCAGGAAATCCGGAGGTCTATCAAATGCCGCAAAGCGCATGACTTCGGGCACCACCCCCATCCACCGCATACCTCGCCTACCCAATCATCGCACTGATGCCACACTCCTCGGTATCCCCAACTGACGCCCAGTCGGCCGAAGCTCCGCCCGCTCCGCTCCCCAATAGACATATGAGTGACCCAGGATCCAGACGAGGAGAGGGGGATGTTCTATAATAATAAAACAGAGAACAACAAACACATGAAAAAACATCCCCCATCATGCATCCCTCCTTTACCCCCCAATTTTATGTAACCAAATGTGGGCGGACATAAAGTCTGTATCTATCAGACTCCCAGCGCCCTATCCTGTGCACCACTTCAGGGCTCAATCCCCAACCCGCAGCCTCCGGCTGCCCCAATCCGAAAAGAGTGCGGGGCGAAACCCTTTGGGTCTAACCCTAATGCCTCCACGCATCTCCTGAAAACTGCCGTGAACTGAAATCGCGACACAAAAGACCCATCCTCATGTACAAGGAGCGGCCCACAAGAGACCCTCCGCAAAGCCCGAAACGCCAGCACTCGCTCCACTGGGCACATTAAGGCCCCTGGAACCTGCCGCAAGACCACTCTTCTCCCCTTGCCAGCCTGGTCTGTTTTTGATCGCAGAATCAAAGAACTAACCTCATCCCCGCTGACCTCAACATCCTCAGCCTGGACCCCACCCCTTTGCACCGACTAGGGGACACTAGCTCCCCTATTCCCTCAGGGCCAAAAAGGCCAAGCAAAAGAAAGGGAAAATAAAGTAATTCGTCCAGACAGCAACTTCCCCCAAACCGACCCAGCCTTTCCAGAGTGCAAAGACCACGCCTCTGGTATCTCTGCTGTCCGTCCCCTCCTGTACCCAAAAGGCCGGGCCCGACAAGTCCTTGCACGTCCCGTAACCCATCTGAACCCCGAAACCCAAACCCCTGCCACAAATCTGGACACCCTAGACACGGACCACCCTTCCCTCTGGCATTTTGCCAGAAAACATAACAAGGCCCCTATGCGATCATCGTCTGAAGACACATCCCCCAAAGCCCTGATCCAGTCGGCCCACTGCACCCACACTGCCGCGTACGTGGCCCAGGTCCCACCTGACAGCGAAGACCGAATCAAGCAGCCGGCGGCTCGAAGGCCATGGCCCAAAGGTGATTCGGGCACTCCTCCCCGCACTCTGAAGCCGACGGCGCAAGGTTCCGGAACCGGTCCCACTGCAATCAAGAAAGAGAATCAGCCACCGAATTCCTAACCCCTGGCACATGTTCCGCCCGAACCCAGGAATTTAACTCTAGGCAGTGCAGCACCAGCAACCGTAGTAGGCGCACCACCGGAGGAGACAACGCGGCAAGGCTATTGATGGCTTGAACCACACCGAGATTATCACAAAAGAAACTGACTTTCCGGTTACGGAACTGCTCTCCCCATAAATCCACTGCCACCATGATAGGAAACAGCTCCAAAAAAGCCAAGTTCCGAATCACCGGCAGCCCGCCCCACTCCGCCGGCCACGGGGCCGCACACCACCTATCACCGCAAATCGCTCCAAACCCTGTGCTGCCCGCCGCATTGGTAAAAATCTCAGTCTCCTGGTTTGATAGTTCCTCCCCTAGGATAATGGACCGACCATTATACCGGACCAAAAACTGCGCCCAAACTTCCAGGTCTTCCCTGTGGTCCCTGGTCAGGCGCACAAAATGGTGAGGCTTCATGATGCCCGACGTAAACTTTGCCCCTAAAACCCGACAAAAAACCTGCCCCATGGGCATGATCCTGCAGGCGAAGTTTTAGTTTCCCCATAAAGGGCTGCAGCTCTCTCAGTTGTATTTTACGGAGATGACACGCCTTCCGCACCTCAAACCTCAAGACCTGTAGCTTATCCTCAGGCAACCTGCATTCCATCTTAATGGAGTCGATACAAATCCCCAGGAACTTCATACAGGTACCTGGACCCCAAAGGAACCCCAAAGCCGCTAAGGGAACCCCAAAGTGATCCGCCACCCATCGCATTGTTTGCAGCAGTGACCCGCATACCGGGGAACCCGCTGGGCCCACGCAAAGAAAATCGTCTAAATAATGAATGATGGACCCCAATCCGGATACATCCCGCACCACCCATTCTAAAAACGAGCTAAATGCTTCAAAATAAGCGCACGATACAGAGCAACCCATCGGAAGGCAACAATCAACATAAAACTGGCCCTCCCAAAAACATCCTAACAACCGCAAACTATCCTCCCGCACTGGCAACAAGCGAAACGCAGACTCAATGTCTGTCTTCGCCTTCAACGAACCCGACCCGAATCGTCGAACGAGGGCAACTGCTTCATCAAAAGAAGTGTACACAACCGAACACAATTCTGGAGCAATCCCATCGTTAACCGATTGCCCCTTAGGGAACGACAATTGATGAATGAGCCGGACCTTGTTCGGCTCCTTCTTTGGCACCACTCCCAAAGGAGACACTAGCAGGTCAGAAAAGGGGGGGGTTCTACAAAAGGCCCCGCCATCCTCCCCAGAGCCACCTCTTTCGCAAGTTTCTCCGACACTACCGAAGGGTGTTCCCTCGCTGACCTCAAATTCCGCAAAGAAAAGGGGACAACATGCCCCAGAGGGGGAATCCAGAACCCCTGCTCAAAACCTTCACCCAACAGCCACACTCCCTCCCTATCCGGATATCTGTCCAGATACGGCGCCATCACGAGAACCTTCACCGGCGTCTCCCCCTTGATGCAGCGTCTCCTCCTTGATGCAGCGTCTCCTCCCTGAATCACTCCCTTTAGCTCGCCCTTTCTTGAAGCATTTGGAAACCGGATGGGATGCGCCCCCGCAGAACGAACAGACTTGTTAAACCGGCAGCCCGACCCAAACTTACATTGGCCTCTATTGAATTGCCAACACGCTCCTCCCTTCTGGGCCCCTGCCTGGCTACCCGCCCCGGATCCTCCTGCAAATCCACTTTGGCCGGTAGACCCGGCCCCCCCCTGAAAGGGCTGCCCAAACCTCATTGGGGTCATCACCCGAAGCCACAGGCCAATATCCTTATGATCCCACCTTATAGAAGGACGGACCGCCTTTCTCTGCCGGAATTGCTCGTCGTAACGAAGTCAAGCCATTCCCCCATAAGCCCGATACGCCTCACCTATCGAATCCATATAGAGAAAAAACGCCAAACAGTTTTCCGGCGCCTTCTTCCCCCCTTATGACACTCGCTAATATACGAAGGCTTGTAACCAATTCGTGAACGTCTGCGGAATCAACCGCCAACGACCTCTCCTCTCTCTCCTCTTTCTTGCTTTCATCTTTTTGCCCTTGTCCAGATTAAACTCTCAAGGGAAAAAGGGAAAGATCTCCACATCTTCATCCTTTGCTATCTTATCCCTAACCTCCTGCTTCAAATGAGCACCTAGGGGTCCCTCAAAGCAGACGTAAACCTCACCCCTGGCCCGGTCATTCAACCTGACGCTTTCTTGTGATTCCTTTTCTGTCTGCACTGAAACCGTGACGCTCGCCCCAGACGCCCCGGCCGGGGGTTCTTCCCCCGGACCCTTCACATACCAACGGCCCAACTCCCCTCGAAGCCTGTGAAACCCAGGCCTCAGCTGGTGACACCCCCCCTCGATCCTCAAAACGCCCCAACAACTCACGCAGAGCCGCCGCCAACCCCCCGGGTTCCCCCACCCCGCTCACGGGCCCCCTCACCCGTTTTCCCCCCGGGCCTCGAAGCTACGCACCCTGACCTCCCGCTTGCTACTAAACCCCTCAATATAGGCGGAAACGAACACGACAAAGAGACACACTCACCAGGCTGCGTGGGAGCTGTGAACCCACCAGCCATTGTCCCGGAACTTTGCACGTCGCTCCTGAAGCGTCTCCCATCCTCTGCTGCCGCCCTCTGGCCCGGGTCCAGGCCTTCTAACACCAAGAGGGGGAGGCCGACCGGCGCAGGCCGTTGAGAACGAACCGGTGACTGCCATGCCCTTGGCAGTGATGCTGCGTTCACCAGATCGGAACCGCCAGGGCCGGCCGTCCGCCGCCGTCCCCTTCGCTCGTACGCCCCACACTCTCCGGCGAATCTGGGCACCTCCTGGATGACGTCTGTCGACTGGCTACCCCCCTGGCAGTAGCATCGCCGGGCAGGGGCACCGCTACCACGGACCTCATGCGTCGATTTGGGGCAGCAGCAGACCCTGTGCCAGGCTGGCCCACAGGCCTGCTGCCCCCCGCAGGACTCGCTGGCCTACCTGGATTCCTCCCAGACCGGGGGGCACGACCACCCGCTGGCCGTGCTCCTACCCGGCCCGGAGGGTCCCGAGAGGGGCTCCGCTGGCGAAACGAGTCCTGGGGGTAGTGTCAGGGCTCAGCCTCTGCGGTGGGCGAGCCCTCCTCCTTCTTCTCCCTCTGCTGCAGCCGTCGACTTCCTCCGTGCGCGCCGCGGCCCCCTCTGCCTCCTGAAACCCGCACCCACACCAATCTGCCCCTCTGGCTGCAATGAGCTGCCGCAGCAGCTCCACATGCTCGTCCGCCATTTTAGAAGGAGCGAGCGTCACGGACGTCCTCTTCTGCTGCCTGGCGCCGCGCCACTGAATCCCTGGGCGGAAGGGGAGGTCTCCCGGACCTCCGCGCTTAAGCCCCGGCCACGCCACGCGCGCTCGGCCGCCCAGCTCATTTGCATGCACCCAGCGTGTCGGGTCATGCCGCGCCTCCCCTAGGGGCCGGGGGGCGGCGATCCGGCTCGTTACTAGAAGAGCACTTTGTATTATAAAGTCACTGTGCATATAATACTTGGTCAGGGAAATCTGCATCTGTTGATCCCTGTAAATAGATTCAGTTTGAAACCATAAATTCTGCCAGTTATAAATCATTCATTGTATTATCAGTAATAGCACTGACACTTAGTTGTTTATAATTGCACATTTTTTGACCTGCACATCTTAATTATATTTTTAATATGAATTAAATAAAGTGGTTTTTAATGGCCAGTTAGTAAAGGACTTGGTCACTAGGGGCGTTAACCACCCCTTTAGAATTGTATCTGCTGTATTGTATCACACATACTTATGATGCTGAATGTCCAGATATACATCTCTCATTGAATTAAATATAGTGAGTACAGATAAATAGGTATGTAATGTATCTGCATGTAAATTCTATCCTAACTGATGTTTTATAATCTTTCTACACTAGTATTAAACAGACTTACATTGACATGTAAACATAATGATACAGTTTTTTTCTTTTTCCTTGCTATTCATCCCAGGTTCACACCGCATATAGCAGCACATACCTGTACATGCCACTATACACCTGCTCGCCAGCATGTACTTTCAACAGCGCTCTTGCCCTGCCATAATTCATTTTCCCTTTTTATGGGCGTGTAATGTGCGCCGGGGATTATGCCGGTATGATTTTACCCTATTTGCAAGGCGTACTTCGGGCGCATTGCAGCTCAATTATGCGCCAAAGTGCGACCCGCAAATATGTCATCTGAACATACCTTTAAACCCCAAACACATTCTTTGGTGCAATGTTTTATTGTACACCTCATAAAGGTTTGGTTCACACCTGACTGAATACCCCAACTTCACATCTCCAAGCATATAGTAGGAATCATTCATTCACTTTAATGGATCTGTAAAGACATAGGGCAACACAAATATAACTTGCTGCCGACACACCAGTCCTAAATTTATATAGAGGAGTTTTAGAATACGACAGTATGTATGAATGAGTGTTATGCGGCAAACTTTGTTTCAGCCATGGTATTTATTTGTATGCAAACAAATGAAAATAGAGTGGCGCTCACCATAGACGCTGGGCTGTACGGTCCGTCCGTCCCGCTCTGGGATCTTCCAACTAGGCGAAACGCCCGCTCCCTTCCTCCACAGTGGTGCTCCAGGGAAGCAAGATCCGGCTGTTGATGTGCGTAAGGTGAGACAAACAACATAAAAGAGTCCCGGCACTCTTGGAAGGGAGATTCAGGTGGTTGTGATGAGAAAAAACCACTCTTTATTAGAAGAAGAAAAAAGATAACTTTAAAAACAACCAAACGTGAGAAGTTGACAGTTTCAGGGCCCTGTCTCCGGCCCCTTTTGTCGTAACTAAAAGTCTACTCAAAAAACAGCTTCCTTATATAGCAGTTCCCTAATTAAAATCCAATGTATACATTGTGCACTTAACTCTTAAAAGGGTTGTTATTCGAGCTTTCAGCCTGTCTGTCCCGGTAAGTTAAAAAACTGAGGGGCGTGTTTTGGTTGTCTGTTCTGTCCCTCCCCCCCCAGACCAGGCAGCTAGTAATTCTATAGGGGGGGGGGGGGGGGTTGCTTAGAGTTCCCCCTGTGTGGTTGCCTAGGTCTGTTGCAGGAGGGGCTGATTAGAGTGTAAAGTGGTGTGCTAATAGAGCGAGAGGATGAAAGTGTTCCTAATCCCCTGCTTAGCTTAAAAATTCCCCACATTCCAGCAAAAAACAAGGGCGTGTTACTATACTGGATGTGCCCCAAAATACAGGAGAACAAAAAGTATTACATGCCCTGATCTGTTTAGTATTGTTTTGTCACTTTTCCCAAAGAATTCATGATTTGTAAAGACCGGGTCAATGCTGTCACTAATTGTGTAGAGAGCAGGAGGAAGCAGGCCCACAGGGTTATCAGGCAAGCGCCAGGTCCCCTCCCCCTCTTACTACAGAAGCATTCTGTGCGGGAGGGGTCCTGCTCCAACCCGTCTTTAAAGGTGAGAGTATTCAGACCCGACAGCCCCGTAAGATAAGGTCAAAGGGCGGTGCTATAGAGATTTGAGAAGCTGATGTGTAATACTAAAAAGGGCTTGTCAAAAAAAAGTAGGACATTTTTAATGAACATATATTGCAAAGGCTTTTTTTTTAAAAATCTTTAAAATTTTAAAACCCCAAAATTGTAGCGAGACAACCCCTTTAAGGCTGCAGGAGGAAAAGGACACCTGAAACCAAGATTAAATGAGACTACTAAAATACCTAATGAATGATCCACCTGATTGTGGAAAAGAAAGAAAGAAAAAAAAACAAAAAACCAACAAACCACAAAAAGAAAAAAAAAATTACCCCTAATAATGTTAGAAATCTGATTAAAAAATTAAAACCTTTTGGGAAAACCCTAGTACCCGTTTTTGGATCAAAAGGGCCCTTCCCTATTTAAATAATTTTTCCCCAATCCCTCCCCTTGGGGGTTTTGACTTTTTCTTGTTTGGCTTTAAAATTAGTAGGTCCCCTTGGTGTATTTCCTAAAAATTTTTTCGTGCCCCCGAAATTTACGAAGACTATGGTTTTTAAAAAATCTAATATTTTCCCCCCAATGTTATACAGATCCTGGGGGTAAAACGATGTTTTGCACCTTGTTCATCGCCCCATATACAATTTTAATGTGAGCAGCGAAAATTGAGAAAAACTATGAATTTTATATGTTTTTCCCTGTTAAAAGGAAAAAAAACTATCTGTTTTTAACCATTATTTACAGAATACATCATTATCCACATTGAGGACCTTTTAAATTTCCATGTGCCCTTCTCGTCTGTTAGGGGAAATAAGCATACTAGGGGAAACTTGTTCCCTATTTTTCGGGGTCTTCTGGAGATGTAGTACCCCATTCTTCAAAATCTCCTGTAAATTGGGATCTATGTGGAACTGGAAAAAATTTTGTCTTAAAATATTGGTGATACCCTTGAACGGTTGCTGTTTGGAGACAAAACTGGTGGGATTTATTTGGATTTGTCTTATTGCTGAGCTAGAAATCAAATCGTCCTGTTTTGTTCTTCATTGTTTATTGTTTTTAAGATGTGTCTCATTTTGTAGCCCGAGATTTAGTCTACTTGTGATACTGTTTCTCTTTTATAGTCTTGACATTTGCTACAATTTTTTTTGGATCTAATAAATTCCCCATTGGAAAATTTTTCCCAAATGTTGGGTTGAAATAGTAGCAGTAACATGCTGTTCCCAGAAATCTCTTTTCTGAACGAAAAGCTATGTACTGTCGATTGGATCCTGTAAGTTTTAAGTCCAAGAATTGATCTCTTTTCATGATTTTCAAATGTGTGGAGGTTATTTTGGTTTTGGTTTTTATGTAACCACAAATTTAAGTTGGATGTAGAGATCCCTGCCAGTTTTGCAGGGTGTATCTATATATTTCTTTCCAAAGTATGTCCTTGCGAAAATGTTTTGTAGAATGTGATACTTTTCCCCAAAGAGAAAAAAATTCATTTGTATGACATTTTTGCACCAAACTTTGGCGGATTCAAAAGTACCGTGTCTAGGGCAGACTGCGCTAAGTGTTGGTGTAGACTATTTTTAATCTGTAGAAGGCAAAGTGTATTTTTTTACAAAAGCATGCCAGAAAATGGTGAGCCCATTCCTACATGTGTCATAAAGTTTCTATTTTCTTACGTGTTGGTTGGAGTGCTGCAATTTTGTTCTACTTACGTTTATATTCCACAGCGCTATACAGAGATGGTCATTATTCATATTGATCCATGTCTCCACTGGGGCTCTGTTACGGATGCCCCCGTGACCCCCGTATCGGGTCGCGGGCACATCCTCACCCCTGCAGCATCTCCCGCTGTGGATGACGCCGCAGCCCCGTCCCTGCCACGCTCCTGTTGCCGGCCATGCGGGTGCTTGGACCCTAGTGCGCGCGCGGAACTGCAGTTAGGCTTAAAGGGACAGCGCGCCGATGATTGGTTTTTATCAGGCGCTGATCCTATTTAAGTCCTGCCCCTTTCTACTACCCTACTTCCTACTACCCGATAGTGCCCTGTGCCTTGAGAGGAAGCGTTCCCGTGTATCTTTTTGTCTACTGTGTACCTTTCCCTTCTGTCTCCTTTCCCTTGCCCATGAACCCAAATCCCGCCTGTCCTGACCTTCTGCCTGTCCCCGACTACGAACCATTGCCACCTGTCCTGACCTTCTGCCTGTCCCCGACTAGGAGCCTGCTTCATGATTCTGTACCACACAACACCTCGGCCTCCACCGCGAGCAGGTCACGTCAGGAGTAGCGGCCTGGTACAATCCGCCGCAGCAAGTCCATCCCGCTTTGCGGCAGGCTCTGGTGAAAACCGGAACTACTTAGACTCCGCTCCCTGGCGTGGCTTACACCATCGCTTGCGGTGGTCCAGAGGATCCACTTCCACAGACCGTTACAGGCTCACAGTTCAATTTCCAATATGTTTTTCAGTGTGTGGGGGAAACCAAAGCACCTGGAGGAAACTCACAAATATGGGGAGAACATACAAACATACAGTTGTTGTCTTTGTCTTTAAACCCAGGACCCTTGCGCTGCAAGGATATAGTGCTAGTCACTGAGCTTACATGTTTGTGAGCCTAATTTGCTAGGTTTGGCTATCTGTAAAATCCTGCCTAATACCTGATGATCTTATTGTGAAAAATACAAATGTGGGGTCTGTATGCCATGGGGGGTCAACTCCGTCACAGGGAACACAGACACAGCCAGAGTTCAAATTAAATGGGTTCAAACACAAATAGCTTCTCTTCAGCAGGGTGCAAACAAAGAAAGATAACCTTGTGTCAGGTTTCAAAGGGTTAACATAAACCTGATTATGCTCACCATAAGGCCGTGTTCACACGGCTTATTTACGGCGGATTTGTGATCCGGATTGCGCTCGCAAATTGGCGTTTTATAAGGGGGGGGACGGGGGCCGGCCCCATAGACTGTCATTTTCTACGGGCGTACGGCCGTAAATAATGTGCATGTCACTTTCTCCTCCCCGGCGGATTCGCCCAGCGGGGAGGAGCGACGGAATCCATGTTCTCTATGAGAGCAGTGGATTACCGTAATTACTCCGACGGATTGGCGCCGTACTGCCAATCCGCGGACAAATAAGCCGAGTGAACGAGGCCTAACAGTCTCTCCTAATGCATAAGATGGTCTTGTCCAGCTCTGTCAGAGATTAACACAGCAGACCTTCCCTTTACAACTCCAGGCTTGGAGTTACACACCACACCCAACACACCTGCCTTCCTGGCTTTATAGGCCAGGGAAAATCGAGGATGGATATATGGGAGCAGTCATCCCTCCCAACTCTAAGACTGCTCTAGTAAAAAGCCGGCCCGGAATACAACTGCTTGTAAGCAGTTATGCTAAATAAAACAACCTGTCTGCAACCTAAGATTAAGGACCTGTACTAGCCGGCTTACTTCATCCAGGCCATGAACCATGGTGACACATGATGGCCCTTGATCATCAGGCCTCGTGCCTTGTCACAATGCGTAGAAATATGGATGGAGAAAAATAATAAAATATTGATAATGGTTTCTTTTAAGTCTAAGTACAGCTGAACAGCAGAAAATCTACAAATAACGAAAAATCATAACTAATTATAGTACACTGGCTAAGACTGTGTGGCAGAAACCTGCAGGTCCAACAAAGGAAACAATTTCTTGACAAAAAGACAAAACCACTTTTGACACATAGTTCAGGACCCAACAATGGGTATGGGGGAGGCGGGGGAAGAGAATTGTAGACGTAAAGGAGTTTATCCACATTTCATGCCTGGTTTGTCCTGCTTCAGCATGTTAAAAATTGAACTACATATCATGTGACTCAGCAGACTTGACATCACCATGTCTTTTCCCACAGTGTACGCACTCTAGTCAAACATAGGTCTGTTTATGTTAAAGGGGTTGTCTCGCTACAATGATTGGGTTTTAATTAAAAGATCTTTAAAAAACAAGCAGCTTTGCAATATATGTTCATTACAAATGTCCTACTGATTTTGAGTTATCCCTGTTGTAGGTAGTACATCAGCTTCTCAAATCTCTATAGCAGCTACTGTTGATCTTTATCTCACTGGCTGTCAGGTCTGATGACTCATCACCTTCAGAATACAGGTCAGAGCACAGAGCCCCTCCCGCACTGAATGTTTCTGTAGTGGAGGGAGGGGGAGAGCTCTGGCTTCTGTGTCTGTGCTGCCTGGATTAACCCTGTGTGTGCCTGCTTCCTCCTGCTCTCTACACAGATTGAGGAGAGCAGAGGTGAGGCTGATCAATAGATGTGACAGCAGTGACCCTATGTGTTACTATAATCATGATGTGTCTGTGGAGCTGTGACTATACTAATAGAACAGATCAGGGGGGCATGTGAACGGTTCATGCTCTGCTGTATAAGTGACAAATCCTGAGTATAGTAACACTTCCCAGCTGCCCTGTGTCTGTTCTGACAGGGTTTGTTGTTGCTGGAGATGTGGAGATTTGTATGATAAGCAGGGGGTATAGGAACACTTACATCCCCCAGATCTGCTATTAGCAATCACAGCTTCACAGACCTCTCCACACTCATAGATCAGCCCTCTCTCTGCTGTCTCCGTGGAGCTGACAATACAGCTGATCTAGCAGCAAGAGCCTGCAGCAGACCTAGGCAGGCACACAAAGGGTTAACTCTGGTAGCAAACCCCCTGGCCCCCTGCTGTATAGAAGTTATGTGTGCTGAGGGGAGGGGGGAAGAGGGAGGAGAAGAGGCAGACAAGAAGCACGCCCCTCAATTCAAAAATGCTTTGCTGCCAGAAACATTGAAGTGGGCTGAAAGCTTGTAATGAGACAACTCATTTAAGAGCTGTGCGTAGCTTCAATGTAACTGAGGGGTTAGTACTTCTACCTTTCAGCATAGGGTCTTAGGTTCAAATCCATGCAAGAACCAAAAATGTGGATTTTTTCTCAATGCACATACCTGATTGAGATTTATTTTTTCTTTTATTTATTTTCATTGCTTGACTAATTACTAAGGAATACAGAGGACAGGAGTAGAATGACAGCACCTTGGATTGAACACTTGTTTAGTAGTGAATGCCTGTGATTACTAAGCAGGCAAGAGACTGACAGTAGTTGCCTGAAAGGCGAGGCGAGGTGATGTATGAGCATGTGCGGCCAGGACTGAGGAGCTCTCCTCACTGGTTGTATCTCCTGAAGACGAGCTGTGCACTTTGGATCACTAAGGTAGCAGCTAAAACAAAAATGACATATGAGGGCTTTTATTTTGTGGGACAAGATGTACTTTCTAATGGTGTCATTGACCGTAAAAAAGAATATATTGGGAAACCGAAAATACATTTTTAGTGGGGTAAAATGTGCCATGTTTGAGGGTTTTTGTTTCTATGACTTTCACTTTTTGGTATAAATGATGTGATATTTCTATTTCGCAGGTTGATATGATGCCAAATATGAACAGTTTTCTTTGTTTTAGTACTGTAAAAAAAAAATTTCTATCTCTTAAATTTGCGTTGCAGTCACATTTTCTGTGACCAATAGGTTTTTTTTTTCTTCCACCTGTTAATCTGAGCAAGGCTGCATTTTTTGCAGACTGAAGTGTGCTTTTTATTAGCACCATTTTGGGATACATGCAACTTTTTAATCACTTTTAATTCCAATATTTAGGAGATGTAAATTGACAAAACAAAACGCAAATTTTGTATTATATTTTTATTTGTAAATTGGCAAAAGGGTAGTGACTCGAACTTTTAATATTTTTTGTTTATTTTTTATACTTTTAATCATTTTTTTTTCTTTTACTGTAATTGTGAGCCCACCTAGGGTGCTTAACCATTAGGGGGTGTGATAATTAGCACACCCTTCAACATTGTATAAACAATACAGGAGCGTGTTCAAAGATGGCAGTTTTATAATTTCCTGCCCTGGAAACGCATTTATAGCGCTGATGGAACCCTTCATAAGGCGTCCTGCCACCATGTTAACGTATCAGCATCCCTCAATCTCAGTGTAGTGACTATGGGAGTAGTATTTAAAAAAAAAAAAAAAACATGTAAACAATGACAATGTTATACTATTCTTTTTTATATAACCAGAGGTTTAATTAAATAGTAGGCCTTCTATAGTGCTTGGGGAAGTGTCAAGGGTAGCATAATCCATTATATATCTATATAATAGGAGTTTGTCATCTATTATTATTAATAATAAAAGTGATATGAAGTGACATATGTCTCTACAGGTTCCTTTCTGGGCTCCTTACTCACTTTCTGTGGATAAACTTTATATGGGTACATATACACAGAGCAAGGCATATTTAGTGTGGCAATTGTGCTATTAGGCAGTTTTTAAAAATCTGCCCTAGTATTTTAATGAACAACACCACAATTTTTATGACTTTTTTGGTGTTTTTTAAATTTTTTTGTGGCTAGATGTTTAACTCAAGCTTGCAGGGACTTTTGTTGCCTTTTTTCCTGCTGCAATAAAGCACCTGGTAATTTTGTCTTACATTTTTGTAGCATTTTTTCACCTTACAGATCATGTGATTAAAATAAAAAGAGTGAAATCACATGACCTGTGAATTACATGATTTTCTATGGAAAAAATACAACCAAAAAAATGCCACAAAAATAATACAATGAAAGATAAAATTTGTAATTCATGGCATTTTTATAAACAAACAAAAAAAAAAACCGGCGGATAAGGGTGGGTGAAGAAGCTCCTACAGCCCTACGGGTTTTCAACCCCTCAATAACTGCCCACTACCTTTAGATGTCAGGTGGTGCAGGTCGTCTGTCTGCAGTGATGTCAAAACATGTTGGTGCAGAAAGAGGAGTTTTGTGGCTCCCAGCACTGCAACTGTGCTAGGAACAGAGCTGTAGTTAGTAGCTCTGTTCCTACAGCAGTCTCTGTTAACATCAGGGACCAGAGGAAGCCTCTGTTTGTGACCACAACTTAATCACAAAGGATTCCCCTACTTCATTGGGTCTTCAGGACTCCCATTGACCCAATGGAGCCTGGGAAACATCTATAAAGTTAGCCGTGGGAGCCTAAAGAGATTAACACAGCAGACCTTCCCTTTACAACTCCAGGCTTGGAGTCACACACCACACCCAACACACCTAAAGTAGCCCCAGGGCTGTCTGTATATTAATAACGCTCTCAGGATATGCTGGGAGCAGCCTCTGTCATACTGACACAGAGTATGCTAATTAGTAAAAAAAAAAAAAGTGTACAATGTTTAGCCCTTACCACGGTTAAAAAAAGTCCAACAAAAAACCATAATGTAGAAAAAATCAATAAAATAAAAATAAATATTAAATGAAAATGATTGTGCATACATTACACACAAAAAAGCCCTACATGTAGTGACCTATAGAATTAATCTAACAGGCTATTCCTGTATAAAGCAAGTCCTCATACAACTGTGTAATTGAAATAATAAAAAGCAACGAGTGTTGAAACGCAATGAGGCAAAAACCATCAAATCTGGCTGTTCATTAAAGGGGATTTGCCAGGAAGCCAGTTACTTACCTCCTTATCAGCACAGGGAGAATGTCAACAAATCACACTGAGTCATGAAAGCTGCAGGGCTGAGAGGGAGGGGGTGAGCAAGGAGTGAGGACAAGGGGAGCGTCTCAAAACGTAACTAAAATAATGACATTGCAACAGTGCAGACACAGCAGACACAGACATAGGCTCATAGACTGCACATTTCTACCCAGCCCCTTGAAGCTCATTCATTCTCCCTGTCATCAGATAAGAAGTGTTTCACGCAAGCACGACCTGTCAGCTCCTTGGTCTAGTGGAAGCTTTCAGGTAACTAAGGGGGATTGAGAAATGCTGTAGTTCTCACAGGCTTCACTTTTTGTAATCACATATATTTAGAAAAGTGCTTAAATACCCATTTTGGAGGATCCCAGGTCAACATTACATCGTGGCAAAACCCCTTTAAAGGGATTTTGCCACGAAGTATAACTGATGTGGGAAGCTTGCAAATTAAATAATAAACATTTTCACCATTCATCATTATTAAATATTCTGTACCACTTTTGTTTTATCTGCTACCTTAGTGTTCCATAGTGTACAGTTAATCACTAGGGAATACGATCAGTGACAAGAGCTCCTCAGTCCTGGTCACACATGAACAGACATCCCCTCTCCTCTCAGGCAGCTACTACCAGTCTCTTCCCTGCCTAATCACACACACTCTAACTGTGTGTGTAGGTGCTGTAATTCTACTCCTCAGTAATTACACAAACAGTGCAAATAAATAAAAGGAAAAAAAAACATGAATCAGGTATGTGCATTGAGAAAAAAAAATCCACGTTTGGTTCCTGCAGGGATTTGAACCTGGGACCCCTATGCTGAAAGGCAGAAATGCTAACCACTCAGCTACATTGTAGTTACTCACAGCTCTTTACATAAACAAACCTTTGTTTGACTAGAGTGAGCATACTGTGGGAAAAGGAATGGTGACGTCAAGCCTGCTGGGTCACCTGATATGCAGTTCAAACAAAGCATACACCCGCCTTTTGAACACACTGAAAGCTGAATCTGGACAAACCAGGCATTAAATGCCTTTGTGGCTTTGCCCTTTAAGGCCTTTTTCAGGTCTGATGCTTAAGGGGTTAATACTAACCCTTTGTTATTACTCTGGCTCAGAGAAGAATAAGGATGGTCGGGTATATTATCATTACAAAATGCTGTAATATTTAATCATAATGAGATTGAAGACTGACAATATTGTTTCTAACATAATAAACACTATACACTTTAAGTAATTTTCTAGAATTGCATAAATATGGAGTCATACTGACCAAAAAACAGCCAAATAATTGGATTATATTATGTCAAGACATATTATTAAAGAAGATAAAAGGTTGTGTAGAACAGTGGTTAGACTGAACATATGTATACAAAGGGAAAACTTGTAAGAGAATTCATAATTAAAACTGAATAAAACTGAATAAATAAAGCGTCCAGATGGTATTCATCACATCAAATTAAATAATGAGGCTGTGATTTTAACACCTTGAACCAATGCTGTGCTTACTCAGAAGCCTTTTTTAGCTGGCAATTCAAAAACACTTTGAATACGCACATTTCTAATTTGGGCATCTAATGTAATAACTAGTAGACTTAGCAAAACATTTTCAACAGACTACCGGTGGGGAAATGAATAATATTGTATATTAAAAAAAGAGATGGAAAATAGCTGGCATAGCTGATATCCAATTTATTTTATTGTTTTATAGTAAAACTGCCATTCATGAAACAATTCAGCTATAATTTAGACATGGGCAGAAGAGACAAAAGGATCTGAGTAAGTATATCCACAAACTCTGTTGTTAGTTCTCAAAAATGTTTAGAACAACCTTCCTGCTGAGTTCCCTCAAAAACAGTGTACAGGTATACCTAGAAGAATTGATGTTGTTTGGAAGGGAAAGAGTGGTCACATCAAATATTAATTGAATTTTAATTTCTGTTTTCTTCATTCACTTTGCATTTTGTTCATTTATATTAACACTTCTATTTTTGAAAGCATTCTACTTTGCAGGATCTTTGCTACCCCTTCTGAAAGCCTTCACATAGTATTTGTGCTCCATGGTTACTCACAAAGGTAGTTCCACTTTCAGTCATATGGAAAATGAGACAACACATTAAAAAATTGCAAGGAGGTACCAAAGTATTCTAGCTCTGCTATATTTGAAACACCTGCATTTTTAGAGAAATGGTATTGTGCCGTGTCCTTTTTTTGCTGTGTACTCACCTGTCCCGCATTCTGTCTGCAGGCGCTCTCTAGGGCACATGCCCTCGCTGGTCTATATTTAAAGTGACAGTGTCCCAATTGCCTAAAAAAGTATTCCGTTAAAAAATAATAACTTTTAATAGATCTACATTAAAACAACATATCAACTTACAAAAAATGGCCCGATCAAGGGACTTACTGCACCTTCCACGAGGATCGCTAGTCACTCAAAATACGCGTCTAGGTATCTGAGTGTGCTTGCGCGATTCTTATCAGACAAAGTTGAAATCGGCAAGGTTTTTTTGGTGATCGCAAATTTCCAGATCATAGCGTTAATTAAGGTTAAAATCTGTGCTTCATCATATTAAGATCGCGCTTTTTTCGGCGCTTCCTGTAATTTTTGGCGGCCAGCAAATGAGATTACAGAATAGAGGCTCTAGGGTGAGATTGTGTGTGCGACGTCATGACTGGGATGTGTAATGTTGCGATGGCTGGAAAAAATCACATGACCTCGTTTTACATAAAAGAACAGCGTTTCCTGGTTTCAGCCTCAGTGTCTCTTCAGCGTTCATAGGTGATAGGACTGCGTTCTGCCTGTGTCCAAAAGCCTCAGCGAATTAGTCTATTTATGCAGAGAGAAACCTCTACTATTATCTGTGAAGATTCAATTTTAGTTAGATGAGGGATTTGAACATTTTATGTAGTTAGCTAGAGAATTTGTAAAGCAGAATCTTCCCACTGTAAATTCACGGGGTGGGAGCGGCGCGGGGGGGGGGGGCCCCCCGCCAGGGCGAACACAGACAAGCTCTATTCTTTAATGAAACTGGAATAAAGTTCACAAGACTTAGTGTAGACATTGTAGTGGAAATATCTTTATTCATTAACAAGTTTGCTATTGAAACATATTTCCTGGATAAGTTGGGCGCTGAACTTATATTGGTATAAATCTCATTTCTAGTAACTGCAGGTCTCTTTGTTAGCTGCAAAACTCACTTTTTATTATCAGTATACATTTCAAGATAGGCTGTTCAATGTTTACCATTACACCTGTGACTGTTGTTATATCCACCTTGCACTTAAATTACCCAAACCAGCAATTTGTAGACAGCCACAGGTTGTTTGTTGCCAAAAATACAGTGTATCGTACGAAAACAATCACAGTTACGTGTTTTTTGACTTTCGCCGCAATTCAGCACTGTTCATTGACGCAGCATTTCAGTTAAAATCATAAAACCAGCAATGTCTATATTACCACAGGTGAAATGAAAGGTGCAAAAAAATACCGTTTATTATATCAAACTAACAGTTACGTGTTTTTTGACTTTTGCGCAACCCAGCCAATGTTCATTGACGCAGATTAGTAAATCTTAAACAGCTATTCTATATTCACCACAGGTGAATGAAAGGTGCAAAAATACCGTTTATTATATCAAAACAATAACAGTACGTGTTTTTTTGACTTTGCGCACCACGCACTGTTCATTGACGCATGCATCTACGTAAATCTTAAAAACAGCAATTCTATTATCACCCACAGCGTGAATTGAAAGGTGCAAAAATTACCGTTCATTATATCAAAACATAACAGTACGTTTTTTTTTTGCACTTTTGTGCACCAGCACTGTTCATTGACGGCAGCAACTACGTAAATCTTAAAACAGCCAATTCTATATTCTCCACAGGGTGAATTGAAAGGTGCAAAAATACAGTTTTATTATATCATAAAACATAACAGTTACTGTGTTTTTTTACTTTTCGCGCACCAGCACTGTTCAATTGAAGCCAGCATCACGTAAATCTTTAAAAACAGCCAATTCTATAATTCACCACAGGTGAACTTGAAAGGTGCAAAAAAATACCGTTTCTTTATATCAAAAACATAACAGTTAACGTTGGTTTTTTGACTTTTGACGCACCATCACTGTTAATGACGCCGAATCTACGTAAATCTATAAAACAGCAATTCTATATTCACCACAGGTGAATTTAAAGGTTCAAAAAATACTGTTTATTTTATGATTTAAGAAGAGTTACGTTTTGATTGACTTTTGCGCACCCAGCACTGTTCATTGACGCAGCAAAAACGTAAATCATAAATACAGCAATTCTATATTCACCACAGGTGAATTGAAAGGTGCAAAAAATACAGTTTATTACATCAAAACATAACAGTTAGTGTTTTTGGACTTTTGCGCACCAGCATGTCATTTGACGCAGCATCTACGTAACATCTTAAAACAGCAATTCTATATTCACCACAGGTGAATTGAAAGGTGCAAAAAATACCGGTTATTATATCAAAACATAACAGTTACGTGTTTTTTGACTTATGCGCACCCAGCACAGTTCATTGACGCAGCATCTAGGTAAAATCTTAGAAACAGCAATTCTATATTCACCGACAGGTGAATTCCCCCCCCCCCCCACAAAAGGAACCAAAAAAACACACACACACACCCAAACCCCCCCCCCCCCCCCCCCCACCCCCCCCACCCCCCCACCACACAAAAAAAAAAAAAAGCACAAACAAAAACAAAAAAAAAAAAGAAAAACCCCACGTCAACAAAAAAAACAAACAACTTAAAAAAACGTGCAAAAAATAGTTTATTATACCAAAACATAACAGATCAGTGTTTTTTGGACTTTTGCCCAGTCCAGATTTGTTGATAGACACCTTGCAGTTAAATTTTGAATCCAAGCAATTTTGTTTGCATTAGAGGTATTTGAGAATAGCTGTGATTTGCCCGTCTTTAATAGAGGACTTTCCAAAACTATTCCATACCTTCTACTAATTTTTATATTTCTGAACATGGAGCGAATCGCAGGCTGGTAAGCGCAAAGAGGGGGGGAGCACATGGAGGTAGAGGTACGAGAGAAGGTGCCTCTTCAGTGCTGGCGACAACATGCATGCAGCGGAGACGTCAGTTGCAGGACCGTCAGCGCCTAGTCATCGCTGAGGTCAGGGCCCTGTGAATCTAAGCTAACGAACATCATCATAAGAATCGTGCCAATCTGTCCTTCAGTGGTTAATGCATCCTGCATCTAGCAGTCTTACCTCCTCGTACCTGCAGTCCACGGCCCACAAATGTCGTCATCAGGCATCATCAGCATCTGTCCAACATGATAGCAGCCAAATGTAACTCGAGTACCACCACTGTGGATAATCCATTTTCTGTAGACCTCTTGATGACAACAATGCGGTTGGGGTCACGAAGGGATGTTAAAGATCAGAGGCCAAAAAGGATGATTTTCTTGCTCTGACGCCCAGTTACTGAATGCCATCAGAGGAGGTGAGGAAGCCTGGTCTATCGGCAAAAATCCCGCGGTGGTCGGCAACGCCTTGCATCTCAGTGACCCCTTGCTTGTAGCCCTTGTAGCCTTGCTTGCTTGCAGCTTTGGATGCAGAAAGTCAGGACGACCAAGTCACATGTGTTGATTGATGTTGATGATGACGACAATATGCGGATCATCCTGGTCTTTTCCGACAGAATTTGCTAGCGAGCGCTTCATCAGGTGGACGAGGAGGAAGACGGATGGGGTCGTGTCAATACGGGTCCGCCACAAAAAGGGAGAGGCGCGGTAGCAGAAGTCCGCTGATATGATTCCGCCAGCCGACGGTCAGCGCTAACCCGCTCCTCACTTATCGCCGTCAAAAAGGTCCAGGACCTCTCAAGCCTGGGCCTTCTTTGAGCAAGCCTTGATTCACCCAGCGATGTCATATGCCGCCTTTGCCGTAAACGCATAAGTAGAGGCCAAGAACCTTAAGTGGTTAACCACCACAACATGTATAGTCACATGCAGCGAATGCATGAGTTGAAATGGAGGCAACACTTGGCCAAAAAAAGGCCAGACCGACGCCGGGCCTCCAACCATGTCACACCCTCTGTCTCCGCCTCCCTCTCCTCCGCCACCACCAAGCGTTCCTCAGTGCCCATGTCTCTCAGAGTATGATTCAGGGATCGGCCTCCCCTTCAGCCTCCACCGTTCGCCCGAGTACCACCAGCACCACCAGAGACCCATCCTACCCCTTCTCCTTCCGCCAGTTTGACGACCTGCACGCCGACAGCGGCCAGTTAGCAGCCAGCCTTCTGTCTTCCAGGTTTGGGAGCAAGAAGAAACATTTAACCCAAAACCATCCCAAAGCCAAAAGCCTGAATGTCGGCATTGCCAGGTTTTGGCCTTGGAAATGTTGCCTTTCCTTTGGGTGGACACAGATGGGTTCCGCCATCATGGCCCTCGCCTGCCCCAATACCAGATGCCGAGCAGGATTTCTTTGCCAGAAAGCCGTCCCTGCCCTGGCCAGCCACGTGTCATCTAAAATTTCAAGTGGTTTTTCTGCATCTGTGTCGGGAAAAGTCCATCTCACCACCGAACAGGGGACTAGTAAGCACGGCCAGGCCGCTATATCTCTGTGACAGCTCACTGGGTGAGCTGGGTGGATTTTCTGGGTGGTGAGGTTGGCTCTCAGGTCAGCGCACGCTCTTCAAAACCGCAGGGATGGTGCGGGGGGTTTTTCCCCCCAAGGCCCTTTTGGGGTGGCATCACGTGCCAGAGACACCAGGCCGTTTTAAAATTTTAATCTGCTTGGAGACCGTCCACCCCACAGGTCAGGAGCTGTGGAGGCTCTAAGCAACGAGACCGGCGCTGGCTGGGTGACAAGAACCTTGTGCCAGGCAAGGTGGTGTGGGGATAACGGGCGAAAATCTGTGGCCGCCCTTAAGATCGGTTTAGGCTGGAGCACATCCCTTGCCTGGCACATGTCATGAACCTTGTCGTCCAGAAATTTCTAAAGAGTACCCGGGTCTGGACTGCCTTTGCTAAAGAAGGCTCGAGGTCTGAGTTCGCACTTCCCGCCGTTCGCACCCTGCTTCGGTCCCGCCTGGCTGCGTTTTGCAGCGTCAGCTCGGCTCCCCGTCAACTTTCTCATTGTTGACGTGGCAACACGCTGGAATTCCACCCTCCACATGCTCCAGCGATTGTGGCAGCAGCGCATGCCATTACGCAGTACGAAGTGAACATGGCCTGAACAAGCAGCGGTGCGGCCCTGGGGTGTTGAACCACCGAGAGTGGGGCAGGTTGAAAAGAGCTCTGCACCATCCTTGCAGTTTTGAAGAAGCCCCCAAAATGGTCAGGTGCGGACAATGCCCTTTGTCAGCATGAGCATTGTGGTGATCTTAGTTCTGGAACGATCGTTGGACACTCTGAAACAACAGGTCCGCCAGCGACGGGGGGAGACGGACACAGATGCGGGACACGGAGCCTTTCTCTCCGTCAATCCACAAGGCCCGACAGTTTCAAATTTCATCAAATCTCATTAGGCAGTGGTTCGGGGTCAGAGTTAGTGGGAAGGTGGCGCATCAGCTCTCAGGGTTTCATCATCTCAGGCAAGTCAGGGCTTGTTGAAGCTGTGCCGGAGGCAAGCAGAAAGGAGGAGGAGGTATTCCTAGACACCGATGGTACCGACGTCCCTGCCTTTGGAAGAGGTTGGCGCGAATTTAGGCGGAGTAGGGAAGATTTAGGAAGATCAGTTGCTGTGCCCGACCCAGAGGCTTGGGGAAATCAAGGCTCCATCTCTCAATGAGTGCTTGGATGCTCCATTTCTCCAACATGATCTCGCATTAAGGCCATCAAAATGAACAACAGTTATGGGTGGCCACCCTCCTGGATCCCCGGTACAAAACAAAATCAGCACTTTCCTTCCACCCACCCAAATAGAGAGTAAAATGCAGGAAATGGAGACCTTGCTGATTGATCAACTGGAGACATCTGTTTCGTCTGCTTCACGTTCCCCAAATGTCACGGTGGAAGAACATAGCGAGTGACAGCAGTAGAGTGCCCAAATAGGGTAGCCAGGGCCGCAGCAGGCAAGGTGGCAGAAGCTATGGGTGACCCCTGGCAATCTTTTTTTACCACCTCACCAAGCATTCAATGCAGGGCACACATCCCAAAACACAGAGACAGCTTAAGATATGGTGCATGACTATCTGGTTCAACACCGATGTTTTGCTGTGTTCGACCCATAGATCTGGGTATTTCCCAAATTGACGAATGGCCCGAGCTGGTGTCAAGCCATAGGGGTGTCTGCCAGCAGCAGCGTCATTCTGAGGACCTTAGCACAGTGGAGGATCATTTCGACAAGCATCCGGCTTCACAGATATGTGGATCGTTTGACTTTCATCAAGATGAATCAGGCATGATCTTGATGATGTTGTGGCCCCAATTGCCGAGGTCACCGATTAGTTGCCCGTCTACTTCACATTCCTTTTCAAAAAGAAATGGTTCTCTTGAAAACTTTTTTTTAAAATGATCATTTCTTACTGCAATTTTTTATTCTCTTTTCCAATTCATTTTGTGGTTTTGCTGTGAGGAGACTGTAAAAAAACAGCAAGGTTTCATGACAACACGTATTCATTTACTCACTTTATCTTAAAAAGTTTTTGCATTGTCAATGGTTTTGAGGGGCATGTTGCTGTGGATACAGCATAAATCATGGTCCTTTGGAACAGAAATGTGACTTCTAAGTGGCTTCTCCTCACAATTTTTAAAAGTGGCTGGAAGA
>JAODAL010014276.1:0-88080 GCA_025379985.1 Phyllomedusa bahiana
AAGAGAACAAGGAATGTAATCATCCCAGAAAGTAAGAGGTGGTCACATCGAAGAAACTTCAATGCCTTAGGTAAAAGTAATATACCTTACCGATATGTAGAGGAACCACCCCACTGTTTCAAGGTGTAGTGATTATAGACACCTCTATGTCATCTCTAGCCCTGTTAGGGTATTGTAGCATCGGCATCATTCAATAGTTCAGAGAGACAAGCAAAAAACGCCTCAAGAATTGATGTCACTTATTTTTACGACCGTAATTGCGTCCAAAAAGCGTCTCGCAATTACGCTTTTGGAATAAGCTCTGTGTGAACCACAAGGTGTATTTTACATTATAGTCAATGAAGGAACATTTGAAACTTGTCTGAGGCTGATTTTGGGCCGTTTTCTAGCACGTAAAGTCGCTAAAAACGCAGTGTGAAGATACCATAAGACCGTCTTTGTTACTGATAACAACCAATCAGAGATCAGCTTTCATCTCATTTGGTGCTCTAGAAAAATGAAAGCTGAGCTCTGATTGGTTGCTATGAGATCTGATTGGTTGCTATGAGCTCTGATTGGTTGCTATGAGATCTGATTGGTTGCTATGAGCTCTGATTGGTTGCTATGAGATCTGATTGGTTGCTATGAGATCTGATTGGTTGCTATGGGCTCTGATTGGTTGCTATGAGATCTGATTGGTCACTATGGGCAACAAAGACATTCTTACTGCGAGACAGTTTTCATACATAAGGCCCATTGTCTAATACTTACACAGTGTAAACTTGACAGGACAGCCTTACATTGCGCCACATGTATCACAGTGTCGATAAATTTGATGTATGTTAGAACTGTCTAGTCTACTGTCACGCCACTAAATGCGTCAACATTTTGGTGTACAGCTTCACACGCACAGCCACTCCACTTCCTGATGAGGCCACAGCACTTTTGTTGGATGAGGCGCTGAAGTACCCAGAAATGGTCTAAAACAGATAAAACGTGTGGTGTAAAGCATGTAGGCCATTTTTTGGGGGCATAAATGGTACCAGAATTAGGTAGCAACTACCCTGATTAATGTGCCTTGCTGTTATCATGTGTAATGTGTAAAGAATCCTCCATGTTCTAGAATGTAGATTATATAGCAGCAAGGACGTAACTATAGCCACAGCAGCTGGGGGCCCAGTGGTTGAGGGGACCGGCGCCAGGACAATGGGTAGGTGAAGGTAGACGACCGCCCAGGGCGCCACTTCATCCCAGGCAGAAAAGGGGGCACAAGGAGGTATGGAGTGGGCTGAATTTTCCATTGGGGGAGGGGCATTAGAATACCGTGTCCCAGCCCTGGAGGGAACCACTCAGCTGTAAGAACATTGGACCTCATTTCTCAATACTATCTAACCATAAAATTGTCTTTGTTGCCCATAGCAACCAATCAGCACTCAGCTTTTATACTTACAGAGCTATTAAAAAAATGCAAGTTGCACTCTGATTGGTTGCTATGAGTGACAGACCGTTCTACAATTAGTTTTTATACATAAGTTCCATTGTACCTTTTAATAGGGACTTTTCGCTATTCTTCTGAAATTTGGTGCTATTATCCATATGTTTAACCCCTTTAATACCTCCTGGCATTGCAAAGAGATACGGAGCGGACTCACTTTTTCCTTTACGTGAAGTAACTTGCTCCAGGACGTTTTCTCCACCACTCTTTCATTGCATTTTCTTGACAGACGGCTGCGCTATGTTCCCTCTGTCTCAGGTCTAGAGGCAGGGTTGGGACAAGGTATTCTGGTGCCCTAGGCAAATAAGGCATGTAGCATCCTACCCCTCACCTCCCATTGTAAAATTCAGCTCAGTCCATTCCTATTGGCCCCCATTTCCTGCCTGGGATGAAGTGGAGAACCAGGTGGCCTACTTTCCCCTACCTGATGTTCCGGCCCTGTCTAGAGGAAACGGGCACAGGATTCAGGGGGCTGAAGTGGTGGGCACGGCGAGCTCGTCCAGTCCATATAAACAGCAACTCCCTATGGTAATCATTGATTTATAGAAGTAATCAGTAATAGCATCGCTGTATCAAATAGTATATATGGTGCACAGCAAATTACTGCACTCAGATATGTCGGTCAACTGGCTGTTACATCACGTGAACAATGTATGTGATGTCATCGATGCAGGACCGACAGAGAACAAATCACTGTCAGGAATTCCAACATAAAACTTACTGCAAAGAAAAAAAAAAACAATAAAATTTACACCTTTATTCTAATATAGGTAAAGTCTAATATACCCCTTCAAAATAACAAACACAGATAACACCAAACACAGGCGTGGCGTGATTTTGTATCTATGTGCAGACGCGGCGCATTGATGTGATTCACAAGGAAGCCGGTACACGTGCATTTGGCGTCCTGGAGGCGCATCTTTATTTTGTATATATGCACTTTTTATATAATAGGTGTTTGTAACACTGATGGGAGGGGTTAGCCTCTTTAAAAGGGTGCACGATTTGAATAATGGTTTCGCCTAGACATCAGTGGCAGTTAGCTATCAATTTTGTCTACAGCTAGATGCATGAATTTGATGAACCTGTATCCAAAGGGGAAAAAGCGTCAGGATTATGCCATAGAAATTGAATTTTAGCTGTATTTTATCCAGGATTGGATTTATTTTTGATACCCTTTTTACCCATAATTTATCTTTTTGTAGGGATGTATGAGGGTCTATTATGGGGACGTGGGAGGGGGGCCCCTCTTTGGGGGCGAGACCTTCCATTGGGAAAGGGGAAATTTGGGGGGGCAATAAAGGGGTTTTTTTCTTCATTTGGTTCCCTATTGGACTACAGCGGCTTTGGGGACGTTTAAAACCCGCGCACTCTCTCTGACTGTCTTGCCCCCCTCTTCCAACCCTCCTTAATGACCCAGACCAGCCACCCCTTTTAAAACCAACAATCGCCACCAGGCTTGCCCTTTTCGCCCTTCACAACAAAGGCCCCAAAAACTCAACAGCAACCCTGGACACAGACTCCACTAAACACTGAGGCAGTTCCAGAATTGCCAAACACCGCTGGAAGAAAACCTGCTCCACCGCGCTTCACCCATCAAACAATCATTACAACATTAAATCTGCCTCCCTCAGCCAAACAGGTTTCTTCACCAATTTTCATATCCCCTCTGCTCACACCCCAAGAAATTTTCAACACCTTCAACTCTCTCCTCCCCCACCGCACCCCTTCCCATCCCTCCTTTTGAATGCTTTGCCATTTATACCCAACAAAATCAACCTCATCAGAAACAGTTCAGCCCATCCCCACACCTCCTTATATCCGCACAATGCCTTCCCCCCTTAAATTGCCCCTGTTACTCTGACAACCTTTCCCCTTACTGTCCCAAAAACAACCCCCACTAAAATGTAATTTGACCCACTGCCATCCCACCCCATCCCAACCCAGTCTGTATCATCCACCCTCACCCACCTGTTCAACCCACGTTTAAATTTGGCATCTTCCCCTTCCCTTTAAAACATGCACTATAACCCCCCTTAAAAAAAAATCCTTGACCCCCCTGTTTTCCAAATATTTCCCCATCTCTTGCTTCCTTTGTCCAAAAATCCTTGCAGAGTTTATCTCCAATGTCCCCCACTCTCCCCAACTCTTCCTTGACCCCTAAAAACGGGGTTTTGACCCCACCACTTACGAAACGCCTAAACCAAGGGCAAAGACCTAGTAACTCAAAAGCCTCAGCCCCTCTCTGTGCTTCTCCCCCAGACCCTTTTCCCCCCTTTGACACGTCGACCATTCCTCAGCTCACATCCTCTCCTCCCCCGGATACGGGGCTTGGCTCTTTTATCCCCTACTCATGACGGACTTCGCTTCTCATTTTCGCTACCTCCTCCCCGCCTTCTTGGTGTCCCCCAGGGGTTTCTGTCCCGGGCCCACTACTCTTCTCTCATAAATCTTGGCCGGGTCAGCTCATAGCACCAGCTTCACTACCACTTTGTGACGACAACAAAACTCACATCTCTGGCCCGATGTTTCCTCTTTCTCCCCCGGACCCCCTGTTTCGTTTTATCTCCCTTTTTCTCCTCCCGTTCCTAAAACAAAAAATAGGGAAAACTAATTTTCATCTTTACCGCCCCACTCTTCCCCCCACCTATTTTTCTATTCATTTAACGGCTCCACACTTCACCAGTCCCCCAAGTCCGCTGCCCTTGGGGTAACCTTTGACTCCTCTTTCCTTCAAACCACACACCAAACCCCACCCTGCTGCCCCTCCACCTAAAAAATACCCTCTCGCACCCTATTCCTAACTAACATACAAAAAAGCTGGTCCACCCTTTCATCTCCCCCTAGCACTGCAACACTTCTCTGTGGCCCTCCCCCAGAATCTTGCTCCCCTTAAAACCCATCCTCAAACTCGCTCCCCCGTGTTCCCTTCTCCTTTCTACTCCTCTCCTCCCCCTCTCCCAATCCCTTCATTGGTTCCCATTGCCACAAATTATTTCAAGTTCAACCATGACACAACGTCTACATAACCTCTCCCCCAAAATCTTGCCTTAATTCCAGATACTCCCCTCACGCAATCTCACTCCTCCCAGGACCTTTTTCTCTGCTTCCTCTTGTCAGCTCCTCCATAAGTCCCCAAGCTTCTCTCGTGTTTCCCCCCACGTTCGGGAAATATGCCCCAAACTAGACTTCCTCCACCTTTACCGGTTAAAAAAGCACCTGAAAACCCATTTCTTCAGGATGCCCATAACCCACTATAACCCACAACCACGTCTAACCCCCAAAATTGTCCCGCCCCCCACCTTTTGTCTTCCCTCCCCCACCTAGATTGTAAGCCCTTGCGGGCAGGGCCCTCTCCCCCTCTGTGCCAGTGTACGTCTTCTTGTTATCATTGTCTTGTTTGACTATCTAATGTATGTAACCCCCTCGAATGTACAGCGCCCTGGAATCAATGGCGCTTTAAAATAAATAATAATAATTATAATAATAATCTATTACATTGGTATTGTGAGTAACGTCATTTATTATTGCACCTTACGCTTTGTATGACTTTTGTCCTTTTCCTATTAGGACAGTCCTTATTGGTGTTATCTGTGTTTGGTATTATGAAGGGGTATATTAGATTTTACATTTATTAGAATAAAGCTGTACATTTTATTGGGGATTTTTCTTTGCAGTGAATTTTTAACTGGCAGAGAACACCAGAGTTTACAGACAAGTAAAGGATATTTTTCTATTTTTTAACAGTTTAAGCTCTTAGACAGTTTTCTTTAAAATCCTGGAAATCCTTTTCATTGTTTGTCCTGGAATGGCGCCATATATATGGCTGTGGCTGTGCCCGGTACTGCAGCTCACTGTAATTTAAGAGGATGGGAGGACTAACCTGCAGTGACAGAACCAGTCAAAATAGTGATCGCCTGGGGCGCTGGGAGTCAGACCACCCCAACTGACTGGTGAGCTATTAATATTAAAGTCCCAAAAAATCCTTTCATGTAACTTTCTGCCTAGTTGGGCATATGGTTTCCTTACTGCTTTGCCTCATCGGCACATATGCGGAGGTTTTCTGATCCCGAAGTAGAAGCCTCTATAAGTTAACTGTGATCCTAAGATTTGTCAGGTCAAGCAGTGAAAACATCTGAACAGAATTAGTGACAGTACTAAAGCCGACATGGCTCATCTGCTCCATGGATTTGGTCCCCATGGTCTAATGAACAGTGATCTGCATCTTCTGCTGTAGCCGCTGTAACAATATAAAGGCTTTGAAATGTATGTGTTGTTTATGTGTCTTTTATTACATACCATGTAGCCGCACAATATACACTGGATCAGAATGTGCACATTATTACACATACGCTATACATTACACAATCCCTGCAGGATCAGCCTGGGAAGTTAGTTTTGTAAATGAATATCGGTTCAAGGGGAATTTACCTGTGTAATACAGTGTGTGCTTCTTTTTACTCTTCTAGGAATCTGAACCATTCTCAAAATTTGCACTTTTTTGGTTTGACAAAATATCTGGAAACTGATTGGTTTGTTTTTCTTGCCTCTTTCTTACTTCCTCTAGAGCTGGGGTCTCAAATTCAGCCGGGTAAATGGGCCGCAGATCGCAGTTCCTTTCAAAAAATCAAAACAAAATGATATCCCAGATTGGGGGTCCCTCAACATGCAACAAAATTGGTTCTGGGCCGACCATTGTATCTTTAAACCATGGAAAACTGATAATTGGTCCTGAGACCTCAAAATATTCCCAACATAATGCATAATAAGGATAAAAGAAAATGAAGCAGATACTAATCCAGATAAAGCGCATCCTTCCATAACATCAGAAAGAGCTGCTGGAAATCACTTTCTATAATGAGGACAGGAGCTTCTTTGGGTCATATACCTTATATACAATGTTCCAGAAAAAAAGAAAATGGGGCCTTGACCTGGTGCCCACTCATCCTGGCACAAGTAAGAGCAGTACAGGACATGTAGTACTGCACTGTACTGTAGAGAGGCGCTACTAGACCCCCAATCACTGCCATGTACATACTAATCCATATAAGAGCAGTACAGGAAACATGTAGTACCGCACTGTACTGTAGAGAGGCGCTACTAGACCACCAATCACTGCATGCACCTCCCTAAACATGTAAGAGCAGTATCAGGACCATGCAGCAGTCGCAACAGTACCTGTAGAAGAGCGATACTAGACCACCAATCACTGCATGTTTCCTCACTAAGAAATGTACGAGCAGTACAGGACATGTATAACCGCACTGTACTGTAGAGAGGCCCGCTATAGACCACCAGATCACTCATGCACGTCACTAATACATGTACGAGCAGACCGGTACATGTAGTATCGCACTGTACGTAGAGAGGCGCTACAAGACCGAGCCAATCACTGCATATGCACTGCACTAATACATGTAAGAGCAGTAGCAGGGCCATGTTTGCTTTTAGAGTACTGCACTGTACTGTAGAAGGAGCGCTACTGAGACCGCCAGTCCCTGCAACCCTCACTAATACATGTAATGAGCATACAAGACATGTAGTACGGCACTGTACTGTAGAGAGGAGCTACTTGACCCCCAATCACTGCATGCACCTCACTAACGCACAGGTTTTACAAGTAAAATGTTTATGATAATTGGCTGGATCTGTCTATGGGAAATTGTATCTTGAGACCGTACTCAACAAATAATGTTTCGAGAAAGCCCATTGCATATTGAAAATATCCTAAAGCCATTGTAACTTGAGGGAACACTATATGTGTTTTTTATTTCTGTTTTTATGTCTTTTATTTCTGTGCAATAAGGGTTTATTATGGAAAAATGTTGTGTCATTATTTTTATTTTATTTTTACTTTTCCCAATATTGGACTGAATTGAGGGATCGCTTGAACACTGTTATAATACAGGCTGTCCCCGGGTTACGAATGGGATAGGGACTGTAATTTTGTTTTGTTTTTTTAGTTTTAGTGCATTGAAAGGTTTTTACATTTGCTTTGCGGTCTATGCCCCTGTTAAGAAGATTTCACCTCATTTTCACCTCATGTGCTGTTGTGGCATGCTGGAACTTGTCATTCCACTGCTACTATCTGCTGTGGAGCATGGAACTACAAGTACCAGCACTCCCCATAAGTCTCCGTTTGTAACTTGGGGGACAGATGTAACTCGGAAAAGTGTAAGTTGGGGAATGCCTGTACATTGTACATGATTTTACTGCAGTTTATTATACCAACTGTCAGTCAGCCTGTCTGCATTTAGGGGTGCCAATGGAAGACAGAAGCAGCCCCCTCAATCTGTCAAACCCCATACATGGTGCAGTTGCTACTGACCACAGCATCTAAGTGGTTCAAGTCATGTGAATGGTGCTCTTCTCCTGCTCTCTGCTGTCTCAAGAATGTCTCGGTAGCTACAGTGCCCCATGGGTAAGTGGCCACATTAACATGGGCCTCATGATTGTGACCTCTGCTCAAGAAGAAAATTAGCTGGATCTCGATTGCCACCTATACATACCATTTTTCAGAGGTAGGATTGTCAGTCAATAAGTTTTCCTATGAGAGTTGGCATTCTCCACAAAGAGAAACACAATCCCCTCATATATGAGACCCAAAGATCTTTTAATATGTGATGGTGTTATGTTGGTTCATGTTTGGACAGCATGGTTCACTGTCACAGCCATAGGACGTCCTGACTCTTATTTTAGGTTTTTCAAGCCATAGTAATGACAGCAGCCTACATGTATAACTCCCGTCATGATATGTTGGAGTGATCTAACTGGCTCCGTAATTTTGCCGTAATTTGGCCACCAATGAACAATGTGTGTACGTTGGATTTTGAGACATGGACTCGAGTGTCTGTGTAGCCACAGAGTAATGGACCACTACGTAGGCGTCCCCAAAAGAAACCCACTAGATAAATGTAGGAGTGCATAACTAGGTTTCTAGAGCAGCAGGCTTGGATTAGTAGTATGTAAGCGATATCCGATCCCGCCCCCCCCCCCCCCCCCCCCCCCAGACCCCCGCCCCCCCCGCCGCCCGCTGGTGTGGTGGCCTAATTTATAAGAGGATCTGTCAACAGATAGAAGTCTTGAAAATTGGGCAACTGATTGGAACCTTTGGCAGGTTTCTCTGAATGTGTTGACAGATGTCGATTTCTGGATTGTTTTCTGTTTGGTTTTTGCAGTCAAGTCTGCAATATAAAGCTTTCATATAGTACTGAATAGGATATACAGAACTTTGTCATGTTTTGTACTATTGGAATATTCTCTTAGTCACATAAATGGCGTCTGCTTTGGACGACTTCTTATTGATAGACAGGGCTTCAAAAAAAGAGGATATATTGGGACCCCCAGTGATCAGGTGTAACCAGTGGGAGAAGCCAGAGTTGAGTGCTCATTTTTTTTTTTTTTACAGCACCACTACAGGGCAAAGGAAGAATTACACAAATATCACTGTAAGCAATGTACTTTGGGTCCTCCAAAGGGATCAACACTCTGTGTGTGTAATGAGAATGATGGATGGAGACCTCTCCTCTTTTTACCTCCTCTATATTTGAAAATTGATTTTCTAGACCCCCATTTAGGTTGGAAGAAAACATCGAGTATTAAAAGGGTCATCTAAACTCCAGCAGATGTCCTAAATGAATACAACAAACTGACGTCACCTCTTCAATTGCCTGGTACTCCAGTATAGATGCCCCAGTGGGCGCTTTGTTCTGTGTTTACCAGTAGCTGGCACAGGACCATTCGAACCATTCAGGGGCCTTAGCAGTTGTGTGCCGCACTATTGGCATCACACCTCTCATTGCTGAGCTGTGTGACCACGGAGTACGGCAAGAGATCATTGAAGTTACTAATTGGTTAAAGCAATCACTTGCCAGCCGGTAGTGAATGAAGAACGAAGCGCCCTTTGGAGCTTCTATGTTTGATCATTGAGCAATTGGAGAGGACAGTTTGTTCTCTTATTTTATGACTTTTTCTGGGGTTTTGCTTACAGCGATACCTGTGTAATTTCCTTTTGATGGTGCTGTAAGGAATTTAAACACCTGTCTCTGGCATCCCCTAAGATCGCAGGTGATCACTGGGGATCTCAGGACAAGGACATCCTGATAGTTGCTGCTCATTTTGGAACCGTGTCTACTGCCTGCTGTTTCCCTTCTTGTAACTCTGCCCTCAGACTGTTTACAGGTCAATAGATTTTTTTTCCTGGTTTAGTAACTGACCCAAATGATCTTTCGGTTCACAATCACAGCTGACATCAACTGCCAGGGGGTTTCTATGAGAAAAATGACTGCTTGCGGTCAGTGAGGTCTACATCATGAGACCCTTTCTGTACTGCTTTCCCTTTAGTGCTTACACCAGTGCACAGAGGAGCTGGATGGCTGTGGCCCCTTAGTTCTGCAAATTGGGTCTGGTACTAGAGCGTCTGATCCCCAATAATCAACTGTTGGTGATTTATCCTAAGGATAGCCCATGAATGTTTTACTCTCAGAAAACCTCTTTGAAGGGAACCGGTCACACTGAACAAGTTATCTGATCTGCTGGCAGCATATTATAGAGCAGGAAAGACTGAGCAGACTGATATATAGTTCTGTGGGGTTATGTTCAGTAGAACTTTTGACGCCATATTCTTGATGTAAATGAACTGTCATATACCAAAACTAGACGCATTATACACCAGGCACGACACATTGTAATGCGCCTAACAATTATATGCTGTGCGCCTCCATAACGCAATGTGCCTATTCGAGATAGTCGCATTATATACACTAGTAATGATACACAATGCGCCCGCGATTCATGTAATGCGCCTTTTTAGGCACAATCCGCCTAAAGGGGCGCATTAAATTTACTATGCAAGGTATACCAGACAGCAGATTTTTTAAAGGACCGTTCTTTCAGACGCACTTTACATTGATTTAATGCACCTAAAAACTGCCGCGGCGACGCCAATTTTCGGACATGTCGCCTTTAATTCTTTGCTTATTCTTGGTTAAGGAGTCCAGTGGGTGGAGTTACTAGTGATTCAGAGCCTTCCTTATATTAATGTGAATACAGAGATTGCTGTCAATCAATAATAAGACCTCCTATAGGACTCCTTAACCCATAATAAGTAGAGTCAAAGAATAAAATACAAGTTTCACTGAATCTTTCCCCACAAAACTATATGTCATTTTGCTCAGCCCCGCTTGCTCTATAAAGTGCTGCCAGCAGATCAGAAAGAATGGTCAATGAGACAGGTTCTCTTTAAATATTGCAAAATTAATTGTCCATTTTATCAGCCCTGAATATAATGTTGCTATAATTATACCTAAGTATAGGCTGCTGATGCCTCTTGTCACTATTGTGCTTTTCATTTCACGGTCATGTAACTTATTATAGAAATATGTCTTTGGTTGAATTAATTAAATAAATAAAAGTATTAAACTGTCAGCCAAAGTTGTGCAGATAGCAGATGTTTTTTTATTTATATTTTTTGCAAATGTTCTGTTTGGAGGATTTTATTGCCTGATGACCAATGAACAGACTACATCTAAGCTTCTCATGTGGGTTACACTATAAGGAATTGATTTTCTCAAGCTAGAAAGTTCTTCCATGGGGACAGATGTATTATGCTGCTCTTCTTAAAAACTGCAGTAATGGAGTCCTTAGAAACTGCCCACAGCTAAATGTTCACATATATCTCTGGTGGAGTTACTTGGGTTAGAACCGCCAATGATTGCTAATTTTAAGGCACCTGTCCCAGGGTTAAGACCACAAATGATCACTAGAATAAAAGGACCCATCCTTGTGTTAGGATTACCAATGATCATTAAAATTAACCCCTTAAGGACCCAGCCTGTTTTGACCTTCCTGACACAGCTCTATTTTTGAAAATCTAGACATGTCAATTTATGTGAGAATAACTTTTTGACCTTGTTACCTATCCATGTGATTCAGAATTGTTTTCCTCGTGACACATTGTGCTTTAAAGTAAGTAGAAATTTTTATCCATACAATCCTTGTTTGTTTGTGAAAAATATCAAATTTTCATGAAAATTTGGAAAAATTAGCGTATTTTGAAAAGTTGCAAAAATTTCTCGTGCAAGACAGATAATTATTCCACCACAAAATAGTTTAATATAACTAGAGCATCTACCATAATGACCACTATAGGTATGGCCTCATTTTTTTAAATGTCTCTTTTTTTTTTTACCGACATTAGAGGGCTTAGAAATTTAGTAGTAATTTTCTCACAATTTCAGAAATTTGCAATATACATTTTTTTTAGGGACCACTCCATTCCTGAGTGGCTTTGAGGGGCCTGCATGTTAGATACCCCCATAAACATAATTCCATCTAAGACAATAGACCCCTTAACTTATTTACAACACTATTTATGGAAGTATTGATAACCCTTTAGATATTTCACAGAAATTAAAGCAAAGTGGAGGTGAAATTTCAAAATATCACATTTTTTTTGCAGATTTTCCATATTTAGCCATTATTCACTGGAATACGGAAAATGTGACTAGGTAAATGCAACTTAATATCAATTCCCCAGTCTGCCTTTTTAGAGATATCCCATATGTGGCCCAGTGAAGTATTTGGCTCAACCATAAGCCCCAGAAAAGGAGAGCACCTACCGGACTCCTGAGGCTCATTTTTCAATACGAATTTTATTTAGGCGCCTTTCAGGTTGGGGACACCCTAAGGTGCTAAAACTTAATAAACACCCCTAAATAGACACATATTGGAATCTACACCCCTTAATGAATATATCTAGGGGTGCATTGAGTATATAGACCCCACAGGTTGATTCCAAATTTTTTTTAAGCATAGGCTGGTGAAAAAAGTAAAACAAATTTTTTTTCAATAATCTGCAATTTTAGCTTAAAAATGTTTCACATATACAAGGAATCCTGGCAGAAAGAACCATAAAACTTGTTTAAGCAATTTCTTCCAAGTTTGGCAATCCCCTACATGTGGGTGTAAACTGCTGTATGGGCGCATGGCGGGCGTACAAGGAGGGGAGAGTATTTGGCTTTGGAACGCAGATTTATGGTGGGGCCATGTCCGCATTTGCAAAGCCCCCAAAGAAGCAGAACAGGCAAACAGTCCAGAAGTCGCCCCATTTTGTATTCAACCCCATCAGGATCTCATCTAGGGGTGTACTGTGCATTTGGATGCACAGGTGTTCCATAGTTTTTTTTTTAGCTTGGGCAATAAAAATGGGGGAAAACGCAGTTCGGCTACATTGTTTTTTTGAGTTTCACTTTTACAGCATTCTGCCTGCAGTTACATGAATGTGAATAACTTTACTCTGGGGGGTCGGTACAATTACAATTGATATAGATTTTATATAGTTTTTTCTGTTTTATTACTTTTTTACACAGTAGAAAATACGTCTATAAAAAATGCGTTTTTATGTTGTCCTATTCTGACAGCCATAACTTATTTATTTTGCTGTGTGCAAGCAGGGATGGGCTTGTTTTATTTGCGGGATGAGTTAGAAGATTTATTGTACCTTATGTGGTGCATATGATGCCTATGTTCACTTTTAAATTAAGGTTTTTTGTGAGATGTTTGAACAAAACAACAGCAATCTTTGTAGTGTTTTTTTATTTTTAATTTTATAGCGGTCACTGTACGGTATATAGACATGGTACTTTACTCAGCCGGTCAATACGTTTACACCGATACCATTTGTATATTTTTTATGTTTTACTGCTTTTATACATAAAAACCGTTTTATTCAAACAGGAATATACGTTTTTGCATCACCAAAGTTTTTGAGAGCCATAACTATTAAATTTTCTAGTGCTTGGAGCTGTGTAGGGACATGTTTTTTGGCGAGAGGATTGACGGTTTTATTAGTATCATTTTTTGGGGGACAAGGCTTTTTGATTGCTTTTATATCCATTTTTTGGAGGCCAGGTTGAAGAAAAATACTGCAATTCCTAGTAGTTTTTTTTTATGTTTTATTTTAACAGGGCTCACCGTGCATAACCGTGTAAGTTAAGACTTTACTCCTTGGCCGCTACGATTATGGCGATACCCTATTTATATAGTATTTATTATGTAGAAGCACTTTAAAAAAAAATAAAGTGTTTTTAAGTGGTGTAAAAACAATATTATGCATCGCTATCTTCCTGAGAGCTATACATTTTTTTTTTTTCCGTATACAGAGCAGTATGAAGGCTTTTTTTTGCGGGATGAACTGTCGTTTTAATTGGTACAAACTTTGGCGTGTCTAGAGTTTTTTGACGCCTTTTTATACCATTTTAGTGCTGCGGGATGAACAATAATCTTAATTCTGTGATTTTATTTTTGATTATTTTTTTTACGCCGTTCACCGTACGGTTAATAACATGACAGATTTAGAGGCATGCTCGTTACGCACGCGTCGATACCAACTATGGGTACTTATAATTTTATTTTTGATCTTTTATATGGGGCGATTATGCGTTTGGTAAAGGGGAAAAGGGCGGTGTACGAATTTTATTTAATTTTTAGTGATTGTGTTTTACTTGTTTTTCACTTTTTTTTACTTTTTTCACATTATTATTTACTTTTCCCCATAGGGGATTAATGAGAGAACAAATATAGATCTATCTCATTCAATAGGAAACAGTGCATAGCTTGTTGCTATGACTGGTACCTAGGTAACTGTCAGTCACGATGCCGGGGTCATGCCCACAGGGCCCGGCCGGGCGACGAGACGTCACAGCAACCCTGAAAGCATTCTCTGCCCTCCCGTGCAGTCTGCAGCAGGGCAGGAGCTGCACGGATCGCCCGATCCGTGCGCAGCAGCACCCGACAGAGATGCAGGAGGAGCGATCTCCTCCTGCGTCTCCACTTAGTTTATTGCGACCCAACGTCTGCCGATAAATAAGGGTTAACCGCCCCCCACCTCGCCCCGGTGCGATCTCCTCTGCGTCTCTCTTAGTTATTGCGACCGGATTGTCGCGATAATTACGGGTTATCCCGCCCCCCCCCCGGAGGCGATCCGGGGTTTGGGCCGACGCTGCGGGATGTCACTGTAATATACAGCTGACACACCACCGCGCCGCGCCATGCGCGAACGCTGCTTGAGAGTTCGCGGCGACCTCCAGGAACGTATCCATACGTCCAGGTGCGTGAACCCCCAAACGACCTGGACGTATGGATACGTCTAAGGTCGTTAAGGGTTTAAAAGGCGTGTGGCCATCTTGCACTTCAATAGCATAAGGATAGGATGTGCTAAAGTGTGCTAGGTGCGGTTCCCAGAAGGAACGGGCCCCCAAAAGTCTAAGCTCAGAATGGAGAGCTGGTTGCGTGTACAGGTGAGCGGTGTGTTTGGCTATACTCAAAACTACTATAGAATACAATTGTGCACAAGCGTGACTGGCTCTCCATTTTGAGTGGAGACTTTCAGGGCCCATGCCCAAGATAGTGGGGACAGAAGATATCAATCTTTAATGGCATAGCCTACCCATATGCCATCAAAGTGCAGACAGGAACACCCCTTTAAAAAAAATAGTATTTCTCAGCAGTGGGGCCCAAACTGACTTTTGTTATGTGACCCTATAACTACTGTGTCAACCTTATGTGAACCAATTCCTATGTTTTTTTCTCTAGCCATCGCTCATATTCTATATATTGGTTAGTAAAATTGGTTTAACAGTAAATTACACTATTTGCACAAACTAAAACCTCTTGAACCACACTTCTGACACGTGGGTGGGTTTGCAAGAGAAAGTCAAAACATATAAAGGAACTAGAAAGAAAAGTGGTGAAAAACTTACATGAGCTGAAAACAATTTGGTGTTGGAGGCAAAAGGTTCTCTGAATACTTTGATAATGAGGTTTAATTCCCTTATATATACTCTAACTTCTGCCATAAAGGACTTCACAAGATCATAGTATGTTTGTTCCCCTAAAGTGGATGGCTCTTCGTCGGCTAAGGACAGTACACACATGTCTTCTTCATCCTGATGGAACATATCCATCAATACCTATAAAATAAATACATTTTAAATTAACAGATCATTATTTATTTTTTTAATACTGCTGCAGTTTAGAAGCGCCAAAAGAACTGCCCCTTGTTGTTTATGTGCAGTTCCATCTTTTTTAATTCCCACCAGCTGTTCTTTTGTTCATGTAAAGAACAGGATGAATATAATAATACATATAGACACACACATATATACACACACACTCTACTGTCCCGGATCCCAGACTGTCTATCTCCTCCTCCTTCTCCTCCCGTCTCCTAAAACTTAATGTACAGAAAACTGAATTCATCATCGTCCCACCGTCGCACTCGATCCCTTCACCTGATCTCTCTATCATAGCCAATGGCTCCACACTCTCACCGGTCCCGCAAGTCCGCTGCCTTGGGATAACCCTCGACTCCGCTTTGTCCTTCAAACTACACATCCGCACCCTCACGTCTGCCTGTCGCCTCCACATGAAAAATATTTCACGAATCCGCTCATTCCCTAACCCTGATACTACAAAAATGCTGGTCCATGCCCTTGTCATCTCCCGCCTAGACTACTGCAACATCCTTCTCTGTGGCCTCCCGTCTAGCACTCTCGCTCCCCTTCAATCCATCCTCAACTCTGCTGCCCGTCTTATTCACCTCTCTCCTCGCTACTCCTCTGCCTCTCCCCTCTTCCCAGCGAATTCACTTCAAGTTGCTACCCATGACCTACAAGGCTCTCCATAACCTCCCTCCCCCATACATCTCTGCCTTAATCTCCAGATATCTCCCTTCACACAATCCCCGTTTCTCACAGGACCTTCTTCTCTGCTCTCCTCTTATCAGCTCTTCACACAACCGTCTCCAGTGCTTCCCCCACACTCTGGAACTCTCTGCCCCAACACATCAGACTCTCTTCCCCTTTCACCAGCTTCAAAAGCAACCTGAAAACCCATCTCTTCAGGACTGCCTACAATAACCCCGCTATCACTACACCCCACAAACATGACTGCCCCTCACCCTCTGTCTCATTCCCCCTTCCTTGCAAATTGTAAGCCTTCGGGGGCAGGGTTCTCCTTCCCTCATTGCCAGTTGATTGTCACATATTGTCACCATTGTACTTGTTTGACTTATGTTATGTATGTAACTCCCTTGAATGTACAGCGCCCTGGAATCAATGGCGCTATAAATAAATAATAATAATAATATAGGTTATCATCAAAGTCTATTAAATGTTGCTTTTTAAGATAAAACACGTAATTTATGCTTACCTTATCTACACACATCGCAACTTTTATGTCTTGCTTGGTAATTTCATAATGCCTGATATTCCGTACATAATTCCCAGCGAGTTTCAATATATCAGCAGAAATGTACTCTAATACTGCAACTATGTAAACAGATACTTGATGATCAATTTTATAACCTAAAACCTCCTGTGAAGAAAAAGGAAAAAAATACTTAGACATAAAGAAGAACACCAAGAAAATCAACGTTCAAACCACTTGGTAGAAAGGCAAGTTACAGTGGTTGACGATTGGCCGGAGCCATACTATGGTTATATGCCATCACGTAACAACCCGTATAGTTCATATTTTATTGTGGTTGGTATGATCTTAATACATTGATAAGACTGATAAGATTTGGTAACAGTCTCTATTGCACAATAGCTCTCTTTCGCTTCTCACCTGTAAACTAAATATCTTTGGGCTGGTGTTTCACACCATCTTCATCCCATTTTATAGATCCCCTCAGTCCCTGGAACTTATCTATTTTGTGTATCTATTAACTATTTAATGTTCTACTACATACTTAGTCCCCTGATGAGAATATGTAGGATTTGAAACATGTTGGAACCATTACTGTAACTAAGGGCATATTAGGGGAGTTTTTAGGGATAGGTTCCCAACAGTGTCGCCCTTTTTGGGCAGATGCTCCATGTAAGATCCTTCTAGGGTATTGATAACCCACACAGGGTTACCCAAGGCGAGTCATAAATGATTCTATGGCAAACAGTCACCAAACAGAAGAATATTGGTAAGATCGACCCCTTTTCTTCTTGTGTTGTGCTTAATCATGCATATTGTCTTTATGTGCTTCTGTATTGTATGGGGCATATACCTTTTATTAGGCAGCCTATTTCATGTATAGAGGTTTGTAGTGTTCTCTCCTTCTGTGCTCCTAAGTTAATATATTCTATATACCAGGTTGCTTAATTGAATTTGACACAGTGCGGTTACTTATGGATGTGTGTTACTTCTGGATTTTAAAACGTGTATTAAAAATTATGCTTTAATATTGACTTTCCACTATTTTGAATTTATTATTTTGGTGCTTGGAGTTTTCAGTGTAGTTCGGTGGATAGTGAATACTTTTTTGTTTGGTTGGTACTATCCTTTAAATAAACATGATCCACTCATGGGGCAAGTGTAAAGTAAATGTCTACATTTTTCGACAGTTTACACTTGGATTTGTTCTAAAGTTGTGTCATGACCAACTTTTTTTTTTCTTTAAAATTATGTAAGTCCATCCATAATACTGTTGCAAATAGAAATACATCAATAAATATCCAAAAGCAAGGGCCCATCCCACTGTCGCGGATGTGTTCCGACCTCATAGAGCTATAATGTTGTGGCTGCCTTATAAATCCAGCTTGCTAGACTTTGTTCTCGCATGTGGAAGTGTGCTTGGCTGTATTCGTAACTCTCGTAGAAATTAGCCAAGATAGATTCTCAAGCGCGGAAATCTCTCAGTTCTCTGTTGCCAGCGATGAGCTGGTTAAAGGGCCGTTCACACGGCACAGGACAAATACCGTTTATCCGACCGGTAGTTGTCCTTTTTTCGTGCCATGCACATGGCCGCTGGGGGGCGTCTGTTCTCAGCGGTTTGCGGAGAAAAGCCCTCTCCCTTCTCCTAGACCTGTTCTTCTGCCATCTGAAAACCGGACATAAGAATGAACATGTTCTATGTCTTTTGGACCGCTGGCAGTCTGAAAAACCGCCGGGCGGAAAATCCGTGCAGTGGGGACTGCTGCACAGATTTTCCATTAAGATCCATGTAAAAGTTTTTCAGCCGACTTTCAAAACCGAGAACCGGCTGAAAAACCATGCCGTGGGGACATGGCCTAAGAGGGTATACCCCTTTTAATTATAGCTATGCTTATTGTATGTTACCAAAGCAACACACTGGTCTGTATAGGAGCAGCACAACAATCTAAGCTTGCCTTTTTTTCTTTATCATATGTATTTGCTAGCTTGCTCAATTCTTCCTTTTTAGACTATTTTTGGATAAATCACTGAGATGGTGGGCTTTTAAAGTAATTACAGATTGTAACAAGTTGAAGTCAAACCATTTTTAAAAGGGTACCACCTGTCAAGTAGTTTATTTTACCCTGAGAGCAGGATGTGATGGAGGCAGAGAAGCTGAACTCTATAATATAGGTTTATATGATTGAGAACACTCTCCATGCGTTTTTTTCACACATATATTGATGCTCAAAAGGGGGTATAAATTACTCAAATGTGCATAAAAAATGCTGTGTAAAGCTAGCTTTGCAAATATTTACAGGGGTTGTCCAACCTCACAAGCTCAGATCTGAGCCCAACTCATAGATCGCTTCGAGCTCGGAGAACGGGGAGAGGACTGTGCTTATGCCAGTCAGAATCATGTTGATCGCCTCAACCTAGTATAAATCAAGTTTTAAATGACGTAGCTTTTTTTTTTTTTTTAAATGAAGGGTCTCAAAATGCACTATTCCAAATTATTATGCACAACAGAGTTACCAAACGTTTTATAGGTTGTAGAGATCTGAAAATAGTTCATTTTGAAATTTGCCGCATTAAGAGGTCACATTTACTGAAATTAAAAGCTATTTCAATCAAAAACATCATAACAAGCCAAGTTATATGGCAACAAGTTACATGGCAACTTGCAAAAATTGTGAATCCATTGAACTCGCAAGTTTTTTTGAGAGTTTCTGCTTGAATTTCTTGGATGTCGGAATCGTTCCAGAACTGCTGTTTTGATGTTAACTGCCTCCCACCCTTAGACAACTTTAGCTTGAGGATCCTCTAAAGGTTTCAAATGGGGTTGAGGTCTGAGGAGGATGGTGGCCACACCATGAGTTTCTCTCCTTTTATGCCCATGGCAGCCAATGACTCAGAGGTCTTCTCTGCAGCCTGAGATGGTGGACTATCATGCTTGAAGATAATTTTGCTATTGAAAGCACGGTTCTTTTATTTGTACCGTGGAAGAAAGTGGCCAGTGCAAACGTTACTGCTTGTGAGCACAGGTTAGGCGTGGCCGAATAGTAGGTTTTTGGACAACTCCAACCTTCTGGAGGATCCTACACCTTGAGGTTCGCAGGACTTCAGAGGTACCAGCAGCTTCAAATACCAGTTTGCTGCTTTTTAAAGGTTTCTGAGCAGCTGCTCTCTTAATCTGACAAATTCATCTGGCAAAAACCTTCCTCATTCTGCCTTTAACTGCTCGAATCGGTCTGTGCTGAAAATCTGCCATAAACCTCTTGATGATGACGCTTACATTTTCGTGAAATATCTAATGTTTTCATACCATGTCCATGCACTATGTGACGCTTTCAGCACCAGAATGATCCTTTTTCTTTCCCATATTGCTAGAAACGTGCAGTTGCTTAATAATATGAAAGGTCATTCTTAAAGGGGTTTTGCCACAATCTAATGTTGACGTGGGATCCTCCAAAATGGGTATTTAATCACATTTCTAAATATATGTGATTAAAAAAGTGTAGCCTGTGAGAGCTGCATCCTGGTTTAGTCAGCCGTAGTTTCCAGACTGTTTACATTAGCTACAACCAGGAGCTGATCTGGCCATACTTGCATTGTTTGCACTTCGTATCTGATGGCAGGGCACATGAACAAGCTTTGAAGGGAGGGGGAGAACAAAGCCTGTGTCTGCTGTATAGAGAATCTGCTGGTTGTAATGTAATTATCTGAGTAAACATGCAGACACTCCCTGCTCAGCCCTCCTCCCTCCCCCCTGCAGCAGTTCGTGAACTCTGCCTGCTTGGATCTTATCTTCTCTCCTGAGCAGATAAGAGGGAGAACACAAAACCTGAAGAGCTTGTGCACAATACAGTTATCCTCTGTGGTTTAGCCAAACATGTTTGCTCAACTACAGAGACTGAATATCAGCCTCAGAAGCATGCATGGGAGGTGGTGCGATGACATCATGGAGGAGGCACTTGTTTTTTTAAACGCCCCTTTTTTCAAGGCTCAAGGGGACAGTTCAGCCTGTTAGGTGATGAAATCACTTCTTAACAAAAACCCTTTAAGTAGGTTTCCTTTGGGCACACCAGGCAAACTATGTATCACAGGTATTTGGGATTGATTTCAGTGATCCATAGGGCACTGAGTCAACACCATCCAGGAATTTAATTAAAATGCAAAAATTTTATCTTTATTACACTTACATCAAATTTGCGTAATAGTTTGGAATGCAGTTCATAACCAAGCATTCACTCAGATTATTCTTAACTCCCATGGTGATAAATAGGAAGAACTGTGCTAGAACGGCTATCGCCCCATTCTTTGAGGTCAGCTCATAGCAAACTATGAGCTGGCCGCAGACCTGAACTTCTGAGAGCAGATAACTGCTGTAATAAATGATTTTGTGCTGCTTTAATCTCATGGCAGGTCTATGTCTACTTTTGATGCAACGTCTTTTCTCCTATGTAGTATGGCCATCTCTATGCGTGCAGTAACTATGTACGTAAAGCCATACTAAAAATGCAGAAAACTGGATGCCATTTTTGCGTTTTAGAACTGTCAAAGTACCTTGTTAATATAAATGGATGCAGTTTGAGGATTGTACAGTATATGTGATCTGTCTTCATTTTATTTTTCTGTAGCTTAAAAAAACAAGAATCATTTGTAATCAGCTTCTGCATTACCTTTAACAAAGGATGGATTTTATCTACAGGGAGGGACAGCGGATTCCGCCGTTTCTTCTTCTCAATCGCAGACTGAGCATCAGCAATCGCCCACTTGTATATGGGATGGGGAAAGCTTTTCTGTACACGTTCCTGCGGGAAAAAAAAAGGGAACACTTAGAATTTTCACTTATGCAGATGTCTGAGTGCAAACAGACAGGTACAAAGTGGTCCCTCATCATGCAATATTAATTGGTGCTGGGACGCTACAGGTCAAAACCATATTTGTATGGAAAATTGGTACTTGATTTGTAAGCCCCAAAACATCACCAGTATAATGACAAATGAAGCTTAGGGGAAAATGACGCTAATAACTAATCCAGATAAAGCAAGTCATTACATACAACAGTCAGAAAGTGCGGCTGGAAGCTAGAAATCACTTTCTGTTGAAGGATAGCTGCTTCTTTGGGTCATGTACTTTATACAAGATGTACCAGAAAAAAATAAAATGGGGCCCTCACCTGGTGCCTAAAGGAGCCGTTCCTCCTGGCACATGTAAAGAGCAGCACAGAACACATAATACCGCATTGTACTGTATAGAGGCGCTACTAGACCACAACCCACAGCCTGCACCTCACGAATACATATCACAGGGCAGATCCCAGTGCGGCGGAATATGTGGGCGCTATATAAATAAAGATTATTATTATTATGGGAAAAGAGCTGGAAGCTGACACGCCCTCTATTGGATGTAACAAATCCTCAATCTGCTTCTGACTCACTAAGTCTTTGGAAAGCAAAAGGGATGTTAGCCAAGCCAGCATAACTCATCTGCAGACAGCTGTTTCGGGGGTTTGCCCCTCGTCAGTGCAAAGCAGAGCTTGCTGGCGGGGTAGGAGGCAATGAGTGGCTCAGACAGGGGAATATCTCTCCTTGGGGAGAGCACCATATAAGTGTGGGGGGATTTGAAAATTCCCCGGAGCAATACAGGACATATAGTACTGCAGTGTACTGTAGAGAGGCGCTACTAGACCACCAATCACTGCATGCACCTCTTAATACATGTAAGAGCAGTAAATAACATGTAGTACCGCAGAGAGGCGATACTAGACCGCCAATCACGGCATGCACCTCACTAATACATGTAATAGCAGTGCAAAACATATAGCAGTGCACTGTACTGTAGAGAGGCTCTACTAGACCGCCAATCACTGCATGCACCTCTTAATACATGTAAGAGCAGTACATAACATGTAGTACCACCCTCTACTGTAGAGAGGCGCTACTAGACCACCAATCACTGGATACACATCACTAATACATGTAAGAGCAGTACAGGACATGTAGTACCGCACTGTACTGTAGAGAGGAACTACTAGACAGCCAATCACTTTGCAACACAGATGTTTTACATGTAAAAGGTTCATGATAATCGGTCGGATCTTTCAGCCAATTACACGTGCCGCAGATCAGCAGTGTCTGACATTGTATGGTTTTCAGATACAATGTCCATTGCATGGTGAAAATATTCTATCCTGAGGCCATTACAATTGGAGGGAGCCCTGCAGTAATCTAAATATAAAAGGAGCATGCTATTATACTGTAATTACATTTATCTGCTTTATACGGGGAGATCTATGAAAACTGGTGCAAACTGCTGCTAACAAATTTCAGTATGAATTGCCACTTTAACAATTCGGTATTTTTCGGTGTTGTGTGCAATCGGTGTAAATATAGGAATGGTGAAATAGAGCTCGTCATGCCAGCACCGTCTTCTAAGCCATTAATAACTACTTTGCAGCATTCCTAGCCACATGCCTGGAAAGGTCAAAATCAAAAATATAATTAGTTATTGAGCTTGCCTTACGTCACACTAGGAATAGCTTTCAAGTTTCATTACAGCAGAACACATATGTTTTCTTAAGATTGCAAAGAAATAAAAAAAAGGAAATACTTAGGATATATCATAAAAGTCTAATAGGTGGGTTCTCACCTCTAGAACCCAATTCACTTCTGTTGCACTGACAAGCCCAACCAGCTGTAGCGAGAGAGAGACGCACAGGAGAAAGATGGCTGTTTATTTGCCCTCGTCTCTCAACTATAGTTATGGGCTTTAACCCCTTAAGCCGAACGCCTGAAAAGTAGTTAATGATCAGAACATTATTTTAGTTTTTGCCTCCTTGCGTTTAAACAGTTGTAACTTTTATATTTTTTCAATGACGCTGTTGTATGAGGCCTCGTTTCATTCGAGACAAGTTGTACTTTATGGGGAAATAGTTTAAGTTCACTTATAAATAATTGCAGTATTTTTTTTAAAAAAAAAAATTTTGTTTTTTTACTTTTTTTTTTACACCATTCATATTTCACACTTAATAATGTGTTAGATTAATTCTACAGGTTATTACAGTCATGTGGATACCAAATATGTGTATTTTTTTTGTGTGTGTGTGTAATTTATGTACAATTATTTTTTTATTAAATATTTATTCTTATTTTATTTATTTTTTCATTCCTTTTTTTTTAAACTTTTTATTTTCTTTTTTTACTTTTTTTTTTTTAATCCCATGAAGGGAGAACTGTTTTAAATTTTTTTACACTTAGTAATGTATTAGCATATTCATATATGCTAATGCATTATAATCTGTGCCAGTTTGACACAGGCAGTGATCAGGACAGCACACAGTCTATCCTGGGCACTGGCTTGTTACACAGACAGCTCTGGGGCTACACTAGGTCCCCAGGGCTGACTGTGCAGCCGTTCCCCGGGCTCTGTCGGGTCACCGGGCGTTCCGATCACCCGACAGAGCAGGGGAACCCTTTGATTGCACTGCGGTAATGCACCACCGCAATCAAAGGGTTAAAGCACTGGGTTGCGGAGGTTTCCTCCACTTCCTGGTGCTTGCAGGAGATGCTCTGGGATCGGGGCTGTGTAGTACAGCCCCAATCCCAGCGCAGCTGCGGCGCCGGGTGCCGTAAACTCCAATGTCTGCAGCGACGTCTTTCGACGTCGCTGCAGACGAACGACCCGCACCAGCCGACATCAAAAGTTGGCGGGCGGTTGTTAAGGAGTTAATGGATTTTGCATATGAGAAACCAGCACATTTAAAAGGGAACCCATCTTCTACTTTAAGCTGCCCAAACGACGGCACCATGAAATAGCTGTAGATTACCTGATCCCAACCATGTACAATTTACCCTAAAACGCTGAATACCAGGTAAATTTGGACCAGGTCCGTTGTGTGGCTTCCACCCACCCGCTCAGCTTAAAGGGGTTTTCTCAGTACTATGATTAGCTTTTAACATGTAGGGACAGGCAATTGAAGACTTTATCTAAATACATTGCTTTACTGATTCTTCCTTGGTTCATACGGTGTATTGCGGCGCGTATAGTACATGTCGCAATACGCCGGGTGTTTTGGAGCGACACGCTGATTAGCGCGTCTTTCCAAAGCACAGGGGGCCGAGCGCCGGCCCCATAGACATTCAATGTTAGCGGCGCATATTTGTCGCTGACAACTGACATGTCAATTCTCCCCCGTGCGTACAATATGATCGTATTGAACGCGCGGGGGGACGATGCGTAACCCATAGCTAGGAGAGCTATAGATTACCGTAATTGCGGGGCCGTGTGAACATACCCTAACCTATGTTCACACGGCATAATTGCGAGAGGTATTTTGCCCTGCAATTACGTCGTGTGCTCGTGAGCGGGGGGAGTGGGGCTGGCGCAGCTCGCCGGCCCCATAGACCTGCATTATTCTCGGCGCCATGGATAATGGACATGTCACTTCTCTCCCCTCTCGCCGTATTGTGCAAGCAGGGAGAGGAGACGTAATCCATAGTTCTCTATGAGAACTGTGGATTACCGTAATGAATGGGAAGTATCTCGCCCTTTATTTCGCGCAGTACGTAGCGATATACGGGGCGAGATACGTCCCATTATAAGCCGTGTAAACATAGCCTTAGAGTACACAAGTTTCTCTCCCCCACTCTCTCTCGTCTCTCATTGCTCTAAGTTGCTGTTACTCAGTCAGTCCATGGTGAGTCATCTCCTGCAGCATCTTATCTCTAGTAATGAACCTTGAAAGCGTATAATTTAGCTAAGTAAACACTCGTTTCGAGCTCTGCAGCCTGATTACCACACTTTACTAATCTCTTGCACTCATGTCAGTGTAACAGAAATAGCTAGGAATAGTAGTGCTGATATGTCACTCAGTGCTATAGACCCACCCACAGCTTGAACAGCATGTGGTGAGAAACTCCCTTTAAATGACAGTCCTCTCTCATGTTTACCTATTGGAAAAGACCTCTTAGTTTATCTGAGTGGATGGGGAGAAGATGCTTAACTGGCTCATATCTCTGCCATGGTGGCTTCTCATCATACCCACAAGGTGTTTTACCCCAAAATGCCGCAGCTTTTCAGGGTAAAACCCACACGGTTGGAATTGGGAACCTGCAGGTATTTCATGCTGCTCATTATTCCGGTAGTATAAAATAGCTGAGAGGTTCCCTTTTAGGATTCTGTAATACACTGTCACTAGCATGTAAGCCCATATGCTGAACAAATGCTTTGAACTTTTTTTTTTTTTTTTTTTAACACTATAACAAATTTTCCTTCAAGGTACTTGACCACAAAGTGGCACTATTACTTGTCCTATACCGCAGAACTGTTGTACTGTCATATATAGGATTTTCATTCATTACCTATCATACCCTGCTGCTATCCAGAGCCAAAATGTTGCATGTGTATATGGACCAAGGCTGTGGAGTCGGCAAGCCAAAGCCCCGACTCCCTCATACTCGGCGCATGTTTAAGTGATAACTTTAATGTAGTAAAATGGTAACATCTGACTGTTTATCACCTTATGATACAATAATCAAGCTATTTAGGTAGAACAGACACTGATAAGCAAAGGAGTAACAATGTTTTGATACAGTTGAAGAAAAAGCTGTATTTGTACCCAAGTCCAGTCTGCACCAACACTGGGAATGTGTAGAAGAGACCTGGGAGCAGAATCTAGTCAAGATATGCTTGAATCTGATCCAGAGCCCAGAAGGATTCAGGCAGTATTGAAAACCAAAGGTGGATTTCCCAAATCCTAACAAAATAATACAAATTAACATTTTGACTTTTAGGAGCAAAACAGTAACAATGCAGTTACAGGAATGAATCTGCAGAACTAAGCAGAGGCTAAATACTTGCAAGTCAAATTTATGTATAAGATCGGTAAGATGACTGTATATAAAATTACAGTAGTCTCATGTGCAAAGCTGTAGTGGATGGTGAGATATGGAGCCGGAAAGTCACAAGTTCAAAACATTGTTACCATTTTGCTTGTCAGTATAAAATATATTTATTGGATAGGACTTTAGAACACAAAAAAAATTGTAAAAATGCAAAACACTACAGGAATATTTGTGGAGTCTCTGGATTTGTTCTGAGAAATAGTATTGCCTCCATCAGATCCTGCATACATGACCTCACATCTGATCTCATTATTTCCAGGCTAGAGAACGGCCTCTCTACACTAACTTGGGCTGGGGGGAAAGCGGTGACCACAGGGGCAACATCTCTAACAATTTCGGGGTATAAAGGAATTACTTCGACCACAGTCAGTTTTGATGAATGGTTAAACTCTTCTACTTTTTTGAAAGCAGGTGAAACATTTTGCTGAAATCCGTTTGCCATGAGAGCAGAATCTTTTCCCCTGGGGCAGCGCTTTTGCCTGCCTCAAGTCATCATTACACTTCTCATGTGATAAGGCTGAGGATATGGGAGAAGTAGCACTGGCCGGACCCAATTCCTCTTGCTCTTTGCACTGCATCGAACTAACTGGACCAACTTATTACATATTTTGGGAGTCGGCCCATTTTAAGACGACTCCAACTCCTGCAAAATAGGCACCGACTCAGACTCCACAGCACTGATTATGGACTTGCAACTTTTCCATTGGCAGTATCTCCCTTGATTGTTCCACCATGGAGAGTTACTATATCTGTTGAACTATATATTTATCTATATGATTGCTGTAAATAATTGACATACATTTTGTGGAATAAAGAAGAGGCGTGTCATAGTTTTACTGAAGCTTTAGGCTATGTCTACAAAGTTAAGTTAAAATACATAAAATAATATTTTAACTTCACCGCACCACGTTTTCTGGTGCGGTTTTTGCACAAAAAACCATTGCTCTGATTTTGGATTTTCCACGACCCCGTACATCGAGGGCTATGGGAATCTGACGGAAGATATAACATGTTCTCTCCTCCGCCGGACGACCGTCCGCTTAGAAATGCTCAGTAAAGAATCCGTGTTGTGTAGACTACAGCATGGATTGTCTATTGAGGTCTACACAGCACTGGGTTACAGTCGGATTTTCGGTGAATTCTAAATACTGAAACTGGCAAAAATCTGATGAAAAACCTGTGCTGTGTAGACAGACTTCTATGGGAACGAAAATCTTCCCACTGAGCACCCACAGACTTTCATGATATTGTTACCGTACACTTTGGTTATTTTTTTTTAAGGGACCGAAGTGAGGTGAAACCTTCTGAACAGGGGCACAGACCGTTTTATACTATCCGAAACTAAATAAATAAGAAACAAACGAGCCGCAGTCTAAAGTTTTACATGAAGATGCTGAGAAGTATGTTCTTCTTTGAAGACTTAATCTGGGCAAAGAACAAAGGGAACTCCTGCCGGCCAAATCAAAAAGAAAGCCAAAAATAATCCGTACAAACCAGATTCATTAGGCAACAAGTCCTATCTGACAAAACATTCTTGCAAAAAATGGTGCTTTTTGTGGTGACCCAAAGGTTATATAAATGATTCTTGGACAGTACGAGATGTTGCTTTTTGTGTCTAAGGGAGAGTTGGGAAAAGACTGAACATAAGACAGAGATAGAGTGACCTGTTAGGGAATGTTCACACGGCGTATTGTGGTGCGTACTGTACGTGTCGCAATACGCCAGGTGTTTTAGAAGCGCTGTCCAGTGCACACTTCCGAAGCATGGGGGGCGGGGGTCGCATTCACTCCCATTATCACTCACTATCGAAGAAGTGATGCGTCACTCCTCTCTCCCGGTGTACAATACGCACGTATTGTACGCCGGGGGGGGAGACGGACGTAATTCATAGCTCTCTATGAGAGCTATAAATTACTGTAATTGCGGGGCGCATGTCGGGCGTATTGAAGTGCAAATATGCGCCAAAATGCATTCCACAATTACGCAGTGTGAACATACCTTTGCAGAGAAATTTGACACTGGGGGAAAAAAAAAAAATTTGGAACAAACCACTTGTTGACTTGCAGAAAGCTTCCCCTGCTCCATATAAAATTGTGACTAATGATCCAGTTTGTTAAAGGGGTTTTCTCACACTAATAATTAGCTTTAAAGGGGTTTTGCCACAATTTCATTTCATACCTCCTGCATCCAGCTAATCAGCTCTGTGTGCGCAGAAGGGGGTGTGTGTGATTTGTTTGAATTGCATATTACGTGACCCACCAGGAGGACATCACCAGGCCTTTCTTCTCTGTAGTCAATGAAAGGTTTTTTTTTATGTAAAGCACTATGAGTAGTTACAATGTAGCTCAGAGATAATGTTTTTGCCTCACAGCACAAGGGTCCTCGGTTCAAATCCCTGCAGGAACCAAATCTTTTGATTTTTTTTTTTATCTTTATCAATGCACATACCTCAATGAGGTTTCTTTTGAATGTATTTGCACTGTTTGCTAATTACTAAGGAGTACAGAGGACGGGAGTAGAGTGACAGCACCTGGGGTTTGAACACTGAGTAGCTGCCTGAGGGGAGAGGTGATGTCTGAGCATGTGTGACCAGGACTGAGGAGCTCTCAGTCCTGGTCGTATCCCCTGGAGACGAGCTGTAAACAATGGATCACTAAAGGAGCAGCTAAAACAAAAACGGTCCAGAATTTTTAATAATGATGAATGGTGAAAATGTTTGTTATTTCATTTGAAGCTTCCCATGTCAATTTTACTTTGTGGCAAAACCCCTTTATAGCTAATCATTAGGGTAAGAAACCCCATTTAAACATGTAGGCTAAGGTAAATAAAGAAAATTACCAAATACATTTCTGTTCCGATTTTACTTTGTTTAGGAGATAGAGGAGACTTTATCCTTGTGTGCACAAGCTTCCCTAGATTACTCTCCATCTATCTCTGCTATGATGGCTCCAGCTGTTCCTGTCCAAACATGGTGGCAATGAGAGCTTTCGCCAAGTTTACTGCTGACATGTGCCTGATCGGGACCACACGATCTGGTCGCAGAAGCCCGATTGGAGTGAGGAACGGTGCGCATTCATTTAGACGTCGCGGCCATGTTTGCCACAGCATCTAAAGGGTTAAACAGCACGGGATGGCGCTAGCTCGATTCTGTGTTGTTGCCTACAGTTGTTAGCTGCAATTAGCCGCTAGAAAGCCCCTTAACAACGCTATGACGTACTAGTACATCATATGTCAGTAAAGGGTTAAAGCATATCATAACATTTTTACCTTTAGAACATAAATATTTTGTAACAGGGCAACCACTTTCTGACAGACAGTCCTAATATGGCTCCTCACTTCGTTTGCTCCCCTTACCCCTTCCAAGAGCCATAATATTTGCTTTACCAACTACAAAGACATATGAATGCTTTTACTTTGCAAAAGAATATATAATCTCTAAAAGGTATCATTGACTGTACCATAGAAAATACTGGGAAAGCCGGAAAAAAATTCCAAGTGGGGTGAAATGTGAAGAAAAGAAAAACGTACTTGCACCACGTTTGTCGGGTTTTGTTTTTACGACGTTCACTCTTTGGTAGGAATTACAAGTTATCTGTATTCTGCAGGTTGATATAATTTTGGCAAAACAAAACGTAGGTTTTTTTTTTTGGTTTTTTTTTACATTTACTGTATATACTCGAGTATAAGCAGAGTTTTTCAGCACAATAAATGTGCTGAAAAAGTCGTCCTCGGCTTATACTCGAGTCACCATTGGCGTCTGGGCGCTGTCATGGCCTGGGCGCTGGCAGGGATATCTTCAACTGTATTCAACTCCTCTAGGTGCGCATACAGCTGAATCTCGAGTTACCCGTCAGGATCCGGGTATTCTCATGGACCGGGCGCTCCCAGGCAACACTTAAACTGTATGCGACTCCTCTGGAAGCGCATGTAGCTGAAGATACTATTGCGGAGCAGAGAGCGAGCACTCCCTGTTCCGCAATAGGACTCTGGAAGGCCGCAGCCTACGTCCCCCTCCAGAGTTTCCGGCACAAACAACGTGCTGTGTCATCATGCTACCTGCACGGCCTGATGACATCACGCAACCTGTGCCAAAAGACGGAGTGCCCGAAGAGCTGCATCGGAGCATCAGGGAAAAGTACTTGTATTTTTTTTTTAAAAAAACCCTGCCTATGGGGACATTAAACTGCCCATACGTGCCTATGGGGAACATATATCTGCCTATACCTGCCCATGGGGGACCTATACCTGCATATGGTGACATATCTGCCTATACTTGCCTATGGGTAACATATAACTGCCTATGGGGGACATATACCTGCCTATGGGTGACATATCTGTAGATAGCTGCCTATGGGGGACATATATCTGCCTATACCTGCCTATGGGGGACATATATCTGCCTATGCCTGTCCATGGAGGACCTATACCTGCATATGGTGACATATATCTGCCTATACCTGCCTATGGGTGACATATCTGCCAATTACCTGCCTATGGGGGACATATCTGCCAATTACCTGCCTATGGGGGACATATCTGCCAATTACCTGCCTATGGGGGACATATACCTGCCTATGGGGGACATATACCTGCCTATGGGGGACATATACCTGCCTATGGGGGACATATACCTGCCTATGGGGGACATATACCTGCCTATGGGGGACATATACCTGCCTATGGGAGACATATACCTGCCTATGGGGGACATATCTGCCTAAACCTGCCTATGGGGGACATATTTGCCTATACCTGCCCAGGGCTGTGGAGTCGGCAAGCCGAAGCCGCGGCTCCGACTCCTCAATTTCCCAAACCTCCGACTCCCGACTCCCTCATACACGGCGCATGTTTAAGTGATAACTTTACTGTAGTAAAATGGTAACATCAGGCTGTTTATCACCTTATGATACAATAATCAAGTTATTTAGGTAGAACAGACACTGACAAGCAAAAGGGTAACAATGTTTTGATCTTTTGAACACTTGTGGGTAGAGTTGAAGGAAAAGCTGTATTTGTATCCAAGTCCAGTCTGCACCAACATTGGGAATGTGTAGAAGAGACCAGGGATCAGATTTTGGTCAAGACATGCTTGAATCTGATTCAGAGCCCAGAAGGATTCAGGCAGAGTTGAAAACCAAAAGGATTTACCAAATACTAACAAAATAATAAAAATTAAAACTTTGATTTTTAGGAGCAAAACTATAACTAAGCAGATGCTAAATACTTGCAAGTCAAATTTATGTATAAGATAGATAAGATGACTGTAAATAAAATTACAGTAGCCTCATGTACAAAGCTGTAGTGGATGGTGAGATATAGAGCCTGAAAGTTACAAGTTCAAACCATTGTTACCATTTTGCTTGTCAGTGTAAAATATATTTATTGGACATGACTTTAGGACACAAAAAAATTGTAAATATGCAAAACACTGCAGGAACATTTGTGGAGTCTCTGAATTTGTTCTGAGAAATAGTATTGCCTCCATCAGATCCTGCATACATGACTTCACATCTGATCTCATTATATCCAGGCTAAAGAACGGCCTCTCTACACTAACTTGGGTTGGGGGCAAAGTGGTAACCACAGGGGCAACATCTCTAACAATGTCAGGGTATAAAGGAATTGCCTCAACCACAGTCAGTTTTGATGAACGGTTAAACTCTTCTACTTCTTTGAAAACAGGTGAAAAATTTTGCTGAAATCTGTTTGCCCTGGGAGCAGAATCTTTTCCCCTGGGGCAGCGCTTTGCCTGCTCCATGTCAAAAATTACCCTCCTCATGTGATAAGGCTGAAGATATGGGAGCAGTAGCACTGGCCGGACCCAATTCCTCTTGCTCTTTACACTGCATCGAACTAACTGGACCAACTTATTATATATTTTGGGAGTCGGAGTCGGTCCATTTTATGACGACTCAGACTCCTGCAAAATAGCCACCGACTCCACGACTCCGACTCCACAGCCCTATATCTGCCTATGGGGGACATTAATCTGCCTATACCAGCCTATGGGGGACATTAATCTGCCTATACCTGCCTATGTAATTTTATTGGTATTCATTTTTATTTTTGAAATTTACCAGAAGCCGCTGCATTTTCCACCCTAGGCTTTAACTCGAGTCAATAAGTTTTCCAAGTTTTGTGTGGCAAAATTAGGTGCCTCGACTTATAATCGAGTACATACGGTATATTTTTTGCAGGCTAAAGTGTACTTTTTATTGTTACCATTTTGGAACAGATGTGACTTTTTGATCACTTTTTATTCCAATCTTCAGAGGACATGAAATGACAAAAAAAAAAAAAATGTAAATGGCAAAGTTATTATTTTTTGTATTTCTAAGGTGTTCAGTGTACAGGATAAATGATGTTTTAATAGATCAGACTTTTATGGATACGGAGATACCCATTATGTGTCACTTTTTAAATATTTTTTCATTTGTAAAATGGCAAAAACGGGTTGATTTGAACTTAATATTTTTTTTATTTTTATACTTTTAAAAACACTTAGGGCAACATGTATTATTTTTGGCGTCCAGGCGTCAATTACGCATTAGTAGCGTAGAATGCGCCTGAATCTATGAACCTGTTCTACTGCGGGTCATAGATTTAGCACTTTCTAGCTACAAAGCGACACTTCTGGCTCAGGTAAACCACTTTTAACTTGGTCTCCCTGTTCCAGCAGTAATGTGACCAGTTTTGCCGTCCTCCTGTCATAAATGTGTAGAAACATACCGTTGTGGTGCGACACACCTCCAGCACGCCCCCCACATCTTAGGCGAATTACAAAATGCATTCATTCATCGAGCACACAGGGCCGCGCCAGTTTTTGGGCTGAAAGGACGCCGGAATACCGGCACAGCCCTGCACATACATGATTGCCCACACTGTTCTTGCGAAAAAGAAAGCCCCTCTAGGATATTTGACCACCAGAGGGCTTAATGGTTAGTACACTCTTCTACATTGTATAAAACAGGAAGTGGGGCGAGAAGTGAAAGAATGGCAGCGATGGAAGACTTCCAGCCAGGGCCGGGACGATGGGTAGGCGACCGCCTAGGGCGCCACTTTATCCCAGACAGAAGAGTGGGTGCAATGAGGCATGGAGTGGGCTGAATTTTCCATTTGGGGTAGAACTTTGTGCCTAATTTGCCTATGGCACCAGAATACCTCGTCCCAGCCCTGCTTCCTGTCGTCATTGTAACGCAACGTCACACCGAAATCTTAACGTGTGAAGTGCGTGGTAAGGTCTCTCATTCATCTAGATGCCGTTGCGTTTATAGCATTAAACAACAGGGAACGGAGTTGACTCCATTTCCTGCTGTTGGCGGTGGGTGTCCGCTGCAACTAGCAGCTGACATCAGCCTTCTATGTAGCGGGATTACTGAGTATTTCCGCTACATAAAACCTTACTGGCACCAACACGTACTAATCTCGGGAAGAGATCAACAGCCAACTTCACAACTGCAAATATCTGTGGTAAAACAGTCTGCATGGTTTTTGTGGGAGTTCATCATAGCAAAGCTTTAAATAAAGGGAACACATTTATTATGGCAATAGCACCATAATTTAGATGCAATTTGCATTTATCATGTGCTTTAAACACTTCAGCATCACGTCCAACAAACGGGGCTGGTGCGACGCTGTGCACCAAAAAAAAAAAAAAAAAAAAAAAAGTACCAACGTTATAAACCTAGCCAGTTGATAGAAAGTGAAAACTTAAATGGGTTGTCTCACTACATTGACTATTCTTACCTCGGTCCTGTTTTCTTGGTTTCACTTTGAATACAGGGGCGTTGTTTACTGGCTTCTACTAGGCTGCAGTAGAAGCCAGGTCTGTAGCTATAGCAACCAGTGCTGGCAGCCTATCATGAGAGATCAAATAGGTCTGTAGCTATAGCGACCTGAGGAGCTGATGCAGCCCATACAAGAGGGGATATCTCAGAATAGGTAGGATACAGTTAATGGATATATATTTCAAAATGACTTGTTTTTGCAAGATCTTTAACATAAAAAGCAAACCTTGTAGTGCGACAACCCCTTTAAGACCAGACAGTCTAAACCTGCGGCAGATTTATCAAAAGTATGATAATTATGGCATATTTTTTGGACTTCCTAGTCTAAGTTTACACTGTCTAAGTATTGGGTGACAGTTTTAATAAATCTGCCCCACTATCTTTATATCATAAGATAACTTTATATTTTAGGACCAGAAATGGCAGTAATAAATGGCAAATACATTTAGCTTTTACAACACACATAAAACAATCTATGAAACTCTAAACAAAAGCAAATCAAGTAAAAACAAATAGCACAAAAGGTTACGACTACTACAAAGATATATAAAAGGGGTTTTCTCATAACATTTATTAGATTTAAACATGTAGTAAAAATGTTCATAAAGACTATTACCAAATACATTGCTGTTCTGATTTTGCTTTGTTTAGGAGACAGAGGAAATTATTTTCCCTAGTGTACAAGAAGCTTCCCTAGATTACCAACCATCTATCTCTGCTCCAGCTGTCGTGTCCGACCATAGCGACTTCACTCCCTGCTGTGTCTCACCTCCAGCACAGGAGCTTGTTTATCTACGTTACCGACTAGCTTTAACCCAATAGGGTATGTTCACACGGCGTATTTGTGGGGCGTATTTCATTGCATAAATGCGCTTCAATACACCTAGAATACGGCAATTCATAGCTCCCATTGAGAGCTATGATTACCTTCTGTCTTCCTCAACACGTATTACGCACCAGGAGAAAGAAGTGACTGGCTAGTGTTTACTTCTAAAGCAACAGGCGTATTGCGGGGTGCACAGCCGTGTCAACATTCCCTTAGAGCTCTGTAGCATGCGGTTTAAAAACTTCCTGCACTCATGTCCCACTAAGAGGCTCAGCTAGGAATATCAGAGCTAACATGCCAATCACTGCTGTAGAGCCACCCAAAGACTAACAAGGAAATGTGCGTCTGAAGCTGGCTGTTAAGAGTATGGCAAGAACACCCCTTTAACTGATGGGTCGGTATTATTATATGTCATTACCTATTATTTGCCATCAGTAACCAGACAGTACCGCTGTGATTCAACCAATATTATGTGACGCAAATGTGCTCTAACGTCACACTAGTTCAGGAAATTCTAGGCAGCAATTTTGCTTGACATGTGAAATGTTTGTGCCAAACAAAAGGTGGCAGCATTGCACAATTCACGGGGGGGGGGGGGGGATCACAATTTTAGGAAATCATATTTGGCCTTATGAATCCCAACTCATTTAAACGGCAAAGGACATTCCAACTTCACAAGATAAAGCTTATGCTTTCTGTATTGAAAATGGAGCCATTTTCCAGAATACTTTGTGTATCAACGTGTTAGGGCTTGTTCACACGGCGTTTTCACTCCGTGTTAGAAGCGCTTTGTAGATCCGTCTTGGGGACCGACGGACGGACCCAGAGACGGATCTAAACAATTAGCAGTGACTTTATCACTGCGGGCTGCGCGTTTCAAAAGCGCTGCTCCGGTCCGTTTTGAAAAGAATTGACATGCAATTCTTTTCAAGACGGAGCGCAGCTGCGCTATGGAAACACACAGCGGAGATCTCTCATGTGAACACTGCTGCGTGTTCGTCATAGCCCGCAGTGATAATCTCACTAATTATTAGATCCCTCTTGGGGTCCGCTCTGTCGGTCCCCAAGACGGATCTACAAAGCGCTTCTAACACGGAGTGAAAACACCGTGTGAACAAGCCTTTAAAGAATCTCTGCTTCTCCACTTTGTAATATACTCACAAGACATGGCTCTGATAACTGTACTGTAGTAGTCATACACCCGTGTCTTTGTGGTCATTTTACACAGGCAGATTTTTCAAATCTGCAAGTTGATTGTTGGCCGCTTTACTTCAATTTTTTTAGCTCAATGGATCCTTAGGGGGTTTGTATGAATTATCCTTCATGTGATCACTCATACAAATCCCCTTCCATTATCATCGTGTCTACAAAGTTCTACATAAATTTAAAATTGCTGGACATGAATTATATTGGGAATGTGGAGATGTAAGAAAACTACAAAATACCACTAAAAAAAACCACAAAAAAGTTGGCAATTTTTACGATACCAAGAAATATAGTCATTTACTTTCCACTGGTTGCACACATGACCCTTTGGATGAATGATCATTCAGGCGGTCTTACAAATAAAAATCTGCATGAAAAGGAACTGAAAGCAACTAACATTTGTCCCAAAAAATCAGGAGGCACATGGAGATGTAAGAAAACGACAAACTGTTAAAGGAATATAAAAAGTTGGCAATTTTTAGGATACTATACTGAGACAAAGTCAATTACTTTCCACTGGATGGACACATGGCCCCTTGAACGAATAATTTAGGCCATTTTACGCATCAAAATGCACATGAAAAAACACTAACAACAAAGTAACTAATATGTCTGTCCATAAAATCAGGAGACACGTGGAAATGTAAAAAAATAACAACAAACTGCTAAAGAAATATAAAAAAGTTTGTTTAGTACCCTAAAAATTGCCAATAAATGTAGTAAATCCAGGGCACTCCGTATGCATGGTGCAAAGTTACAAAATGGAGAAGCTTTGGCAGCACATACCGTATATACTCGAGTATAAGCAGAGTTTTTCAGCACAAAAAAATGTGCTGAAAAGGCCATACTCAGCTTATACTCTAGTCACCACTGACGTCCGGGCGCTGCAATGGCCCGGGCGCCGGTGGAGATCCATCAGCTGTATGCGATTCTTCAGGGAGCGCATACAGCTGATCCTCTGGTCAGCCGACAGCCTCAGGGCGCTGCCAGCGATCTCTTCAGCTGTATGCGACTACTCTCAGAGTGCATACAGTTGAAGACAACATTGCAGAGGAGAGAGCGAGCTCCACAATAGGACTCGGGAAGGCCGCGGATGCTGCCCGTGCAGCCTGATGACATCACAACGCCTGTGCCGGGAAGAAGAGAGGTCACATCGGAGCGGAGAGGTAAGAGAAGTGAGAATTTTTTTTTTTTTTTATCAAGCCCTGTGTATGCCTGCCTATGGGGGACATATACCTGCCTATGTCTACCTATACCTGCCTATGGGGGGACCTATACCTGCCTATGTAATTTTATTGGTATTCATTTTTATTTTTTTAAATTAACCAGTAGCTGCTGCATTTTCCACCCTAGGCTTATACTCGAGTCAATAAGTTTTCCCAGTTTTTTGTGGCAAAAATAGGTGTCTCGGCTTATATTCAGGTCTGCTTATTCTCGGGTATATACGGTATACTAAAATTTGAACGATACACAGCAGATTAGTTTAGCCCCTGCACAAGGACGACACGCAAATTTGCGAAAGGTTCCATATTTTTAACGGAGAGTTTGAAATTGGGCAAATAAGGTTTTGGAATTTCGCACCATACATATGGAGTGCTGTCGACAATTTTTAGGGTACTATACCACGAAATATATAGTCAATTACTTTGCACTGGAGGCATGCATCATCCCTTGGATGAATGATCATTTTGGCTGTTTTATGTATCAAAATGCATCTGAAAAAATAACACCGAAAAGAAAGCAACTGACAAGTCTGTCCCCCCCCAAAAAAGGAGCCACAAAGACATGTTAGAAAACTACAACAAACTACTAAAAGGAAGATAAAGCTGACAATTTTTCGGGTACTATACCAGGACATAAAGTCAACTACATTCTACCGGTTGGCTGCATAGTCCTTGTATAATCATTTAGGCCGATTTACGCATCAAAACGCGAGTGAAAAAACTGCTGAACAGAAAGCAACTAACACGTTTGTCCGAAAAAAAAAATCAGGGAGAAAATGGAGAAAACTACAACAAACTTCTAAGGGGACACTACTGTTTAACTAACGTCCTTATGTTAAACACATTTGATGAATTTTTAGTTTTTTTTTACATATCACTCAATATTTTTTTTAAAAATCTTAACTCCTGCAGTTTTCACTTTAGCCACTTGGCCTAATAACAGGCTGACACTTGCTGTTCTATAATGTCAGTAGTCTGCTCATGATTAGTACTAGCAGGATTACACTGAAAGGTGACACCAATGTGTATAGATAACACAGGATTCAACAGTCACAAGAGGAGATAGTCACAGTTCACCCTCTCCCCCTCCCTGCACACTGGCTTCTTCCCAGGTCACAGAGCATGACTAGAAAGCTCTCCTATAGAAGTGAATGGAACTGAGTCAGTCAGTCTTAAAGGGGTTTTGCCACGATGTAATGTTGACATGGGATCCCCCAAAATGGGTATTTAATCACTTTTCTAAACATATATGATTACAAAAAGTGAAGCCTCTGAGAGTTACAGCATTGCTCAGTCTTCCTTAGTTTCCCGACAGTTTACATTAGACACGACCAGGACACTGACAGGAGCTGATCTGGCCGCGCTTGCGTGTTTGCACGTCTTATCTGATGACAGGGAACATGAAGGAGCTTGCAAAGGGTGGGGAGGAAAAGTGCAGTGTATGAGTCCGTCTGCTGTATAGAGAATCCACTGGTTGTAATGTAATTATTTGAGTAAACTTTGCAGACGCTCCCTGCTCAACCCCCCTTCCTCTCCCCCATGACTCAGCATGCTTTGTTTGGCTATGTCTACACTGCACAGAAAAACGTCCGTTTTTTGAGCGTTTTTCGTTTTCTAAAAATGCTGGAAAAACGACTGTAATAATCTCCCATAGACTTCTACTGTAAAAACCTCCTGCTGTCTGCACTGAGCTTTTTTCTGCTCCTTTTTTGCAACATGTTCTAAAAAACGGCAGAGCAGAGCAGAAAATTTACTGCAGGGGTCTATGTAAAGCGCTGGACGTCTTTTGGTGCGTTTTCGCTGTGTTTTTTGCCGCGATTTTTTGCATATAAGTGTCTGATGTGTCCTTTTTTGTACCTTTTTTTAATAAAATGATCATGCTTTGGTCGCTAGCGATTTTTGCCCAATTTATATATTTTTCGCTAAAAATACGTTTCTTATGGATCCTGGCGTCAGAATCCGGTATTTTGACAGATTTTGGCGCAATAATCCTTTTTTTTTTTTTTTTTTTTACGGATTTTGGCACTAAAATACTTTTCTTTACAGATTTTGGCGCTAAGTTCTCGCTCCTCACGCAAAAAATAGGGTTTTTTTTTTTTTTACGGATTTTGGCACCAGAATCCGTTTTTTAATGGATTTTGGCGCCAAAATCCTTTTCTTAACATATTTTGGCGCTAATAAAGTTCTCACTTCTGATGCTAAAAATACGTTTTTTTACGGATTTTGGCACTATAATAATTTTCTTAACTTTATTAGCACCAAAATATGTTGAGAAGATTTTAGCGCCAAAATCCGTAAATTTAAAAAAAAAAAAAAAAACGGATTCTGGCGCCAAAATCTGTAAAAAACCGTATTTTTGGCGACAAAAGCGAGATACCTTTATTAGCGCCAAAATCCGTAAAAATGCAGATCTTGGCACCAAAATCTGTTTAAAAAAACCCTATTTTTAACAACAAACGCGAGATACCTTTATTAGTGACAAAAACCATAAAAATGCAGATCTTGGCACCAAAATCCGTACAAAAAAATTTACTTTAGGACCAAAATCCTTAAAAAAACATATTTTTGGCGACAAACACAAGATAACTTCATCAGTGCCAAAATCCGTAAAACGACTACAATATTACATATAAATGCAAAGAGGTGCTTTATTTACCCTTTTGTAGTGCGGAGTTATATCCAATGGCTTAATTTATGCATACATTAAAAAACAGGCTTAAAGGGGGTTGTCTCGCTACAATGATTGGGTTTTAATTAAAAGATCATTAAAAAACAAGCAGCTTTGCAATGTATGTTCATTGCCAATGTCCTACTGATTTTGAGCTATCCCTGTTAGTAGTAGTACATCAGCTTCTCAAATCTCTATAGCAGCTGACCTGTTGATCTTTATCTCACTGGCTGTCAGGTCTGATGACTCATCACCTTCAGAGTACAGGTCAGAGCACAGAGCCCCTCCCACACAGAATGCTTCTGTAGTGGAGGGGGAGGGAGGTCTCTGGCTTCTGTGTCTGTGCTGCCTGGATTAACCCTGTGTGTGCCTGCTTCCTCCTGTTCTCTACACAGATTGAGGAGAGCAGAGGTGAGGCTGAACAATAGATGTGACAGCAGTACCCTGTGTGTTACTTTAATCATGATGTGTCTGTGGGCTGTGACTACACTAATAGAACAGATCAGGGGGCATGTGAACGCTTCATGCTCTGCTGTACTAGTGACACATCCTGAGTATAGTAACACTTCACAGCTGCCCTGTGTCTGTTCTGACAGGATTAGTTTGTTTCTGGAGATGTGGAGATTTGTATGCTACAGCAGAGGGTATAGGAACACTTACATCCCCCTGCTCTGCTATTAGCAATCACAGCTTATCAGCCCTCTCACTGCTGTCTCCGTGGAGTTGACAATACAGCTGATCTAGTAGCAAGAGCCTGCCGCAGACCTAGGCAGGCACACACCGGGTTAACCCTGGCAGCAAACCCCCTCGCTCCCCCCCCCCCCCCCCCCCCCCCCCCCTGCTGTATAGAAGTTACAGAGGAGAGCTGTCTGTGTGCTGAGGGGAGGGGGAAGAGGGAGGAGAAGAGGCAGACAAGAAGCCAAACCCCTGAATTAAAAAAACCTTTGCTCCTTTTTGGGCCTTTAAAAAGGCTGAAAGCTTGTAATGGCCCAACCCCTTTTTAAAGACAAGCAGAAAACAAAAATCGCGGCAAAAAACGGCCGTGTAGACATAGCCTTTATCTTCTCTCCTGAGCAGATAAGAGGCAAGACACTCATTTCCGGGCAAAACCCCTTTTAAATCTCTTAGTGCATAAAAGCTGCTGTAAACCATCTCTTTTCACTCCTTTAAAAGCATTGCGGAAGAATGCTGTCCCCCCCAAATCAACATAACAAGAATTGAAAAAACCTACAATCAGAAAATAAAACTTTTTAAAAAGAAAAAAAATTGATTAGGGTCTTTTTTAATAATTTAAATACAATAAAAAAATGGTGACAGATTCCTTTAAGATATTCTAACGGGACTAAAGCCAAAGAAATTCCACTTGTTGGACACAACCCTGTGGAAATATATAGATAAAGCCAACCTGCATGTCAATTAGCAAAAATAAGTCCACTAAAATGTGGAAAAGTCAGAAGCAATGAGGAAAAATGTTCTAAATGTCTGTGATATTTTAGTCATTGGGGATGTATTCAGACATTTAATTTAAAACCGACATAGATCCGGGCCCTTTCACTAGCCGGGATTATTAGTCCTACACCCGTGTCATTGTGGGTCCTTTTCCCAAGGGGCAAAAAATTTAAACAAAAATAAAAAAAATTCATTTTAGCAGCTAAATTTACTCCAATAAAACAAAACCCTTTTTAATACAAAAAATAAAAAAAATTACTTTTTTACGTCCCTATCACACCCCAAAAAAAAACTATAGTGTTATCCAAACCCCTACCCAAACCAAAATGTAGGGGTTTCGCCCCCAAAAAGGGCCCCCCCCCGGGAACCTAGTCCCTTACAAAAAAACCCTTTTTAACCCCAACCTTTTTTCAGATTTTTTTAAAATAAAGGGAAATTTATAGGGGCCCAAAAATTTCAATTAAATGTATGCAAGAGACTTTAAATAAACCAAAAATACATGACACGGGATGTTTTTTCCCCTAGTAAACCCCACAATTTTTCCAAAAAAAAAAAAATATATCAAAATCACTCTTGAGTAGCTAAAAAAAATTTACAGATACTTTCAAGTAAAAATTATACCCCAAACATGGCAAAATCGATAATACAATGGCAAACACGGGGGATACTGTACAAATATGAAGCCACAAGGAAAAAACACTGTCCCATTCATAAAGCCCCCCCAACGTTTTCCCCCCTTGGGGTTTCCAAAGGGGTTCCCATCGGGCAAGGGGAAACAAACCATCCTGATACATACCTCCCAAAACTTCATCAGGCACGCAAGTATTTGGTAAAAACCTTCTATATTTGTTTTGGCATTGATTTTTTGGGGAATAAAATTTGCGTGTTTATATTGTTTTGTATGAAAACGGGAAATGTTTGAACCGTTTTGCCCTGAAAAACCCTTAAAAAAAAAGGGGGGAAACGCTTGGGGCCTTGGCTTTATTTTGGTACAGTGTTTCCCAAATTGTGGCTTCATAAATGAACAGTATCCACCTTTGAACCTTGTCCCGCTTTTTTATGAAAGTAACACTAAGAATATTGGACTATACCTTAAAAATATGCTAATGAGGCTTTGGGGGAAGGGAAATTTTTGTTTTTTTTCAAAAATTTTACGGGAAAGGAAAAAAATATCTTTAAAAAAAAAAATTTTTCCTTTAAGCCCTTTTACAAAAATTTAACGGGGCCTGTCGATTTAGCAATTTGTGGAATTTTTGCAAAAAACCCTAAGGGGTAATTGTGCCCACATAATGTAAATTGTTCTCCTTTTTGGGGAAACATTTTATTGAAATTTTTACATAGTGCAAGAATTTGGGGGAAAAGTAAAAGGGCATGATCTAGCCACATTATGAACCAGTCCTTGCTACCACTTGATCCTTCCCAGTCACATAAGGTTATTATAGGTTTCAATTACAAAACGGGTACCCGTGATACTTGGCTGAGCTGTTTTTAACACCCATTTAGAAAAAGTGTTACCGCACCTTCAAAAGCCATGGGAGCCTTAAAAGGGGGGCAGACGGGATTTCTATGGATGGGGGTTTTTTTTTAGGAATGCTCTGTGACCTAGGAAGAAGTCATTGTTTAGGGAGGACGAGAGGTGACCATCTTCTATTGTGAATGGTGGATCCTGTCTTATCTATATAAAGTTGTTATCTTTTGTTGTATTTCTGTCTGTGATGATAATAAGATGACTGCAGAAATTATCTCTATAGAACTTGAAGGGGTATTCCCATCGTAGCAAGTACTACTGGAGGGCCAATTACTGTTAATTTAAACTTTTTTAAAAATTTGGATGTTATTAAAAAATTTTGTTTTTTTAAACCAAAATACAGGCGTTTTTGCATTTTTCAACTCGTTTGGGTCTTTTTTGGTTACAAACCACCACGATGTGCTTTCAGTGGTGGTCATTAATGTAGCGTTATCAAAGACAATCTGAGAACAAGTTCCTGTGGCTTGGCCGAAGAGAGGGAGAAAAAACCGGGGGCGAATATTTGTTTTCCCAGTAGCAAATAAAAACATAAAGCTGCATTTACCAGCCACCAGGGGAAAAGAAGCGGGTTTTTTGGGCCCCCCCCCCCCCCGGGAAACAAGTTGATAGAGAGCATTGAAGGTAAAAAAAAGGCCGGTATTAGGTAAAGCAAACTTTTTTTAAAAACAGGCTTTTTAAAAAATTGCCTATTTTTCCCATAATTGGCCCTTCCACGCACTTCCCTGGAGGGGAATACTCCTTCAAAAAGTGTCAGACTATTACTAGGCTTAGTCTCTGGAGAGAAAACTGCAGGATTTCAGGATTTAAACAAAAAGAAAAAAAAAAAAAAAAAAAATTAATATATATTTATATTTTTAAAAATTATTTTAATATATATATATAAAAATTTTAAACCCTTTTTAAAAACTAGGGGTTTAAAAAACTGCTGAAAAAACATAAAAAAAACAATTGAAACATGACACTTTCCCTTTACATATGCCCTAACCTCACGTGACTACCTTCACCCTGCAGACAATGCTAGTTTTACAGAACAACAAATTTACAGCTACTGAGAAAAAGGGCAAAATTTCCCGAAAATAAGCAGAAAAAGGCCCCTTCCAAACTTTTTTTTTGCTGCAGTTTAAGAAAGGGCCCTTTGGGATGTTTTTTTTTTTTTGGGCTGTTGAACACCGCAGTCACTGCAAAAAAAGAGTCAAATGCAGTACTTTTAAGTGGCATCTTTATGAGCAGATCAATATATAAACTATTTCTGAGTACCTCAACATCCAGAACACTGCGGGGCTGGGCTTGGCAAAGCATGCTAAAACAAACTGCAGAAAAAAAACTCTTTAAAAAAAAATTTGGGGAGCCCTACCCGCGCCGGTTGGAAGGGCCTGTACTTGAACCTGAAAAACATAGGATAAATGCAGAACTTTTAGATGATTTTTACAAAAGGCAACAATTTCCCAAATTTTTCTGAATATTTAAAAACAAAAGAACCTATCAGGGGAAAATTTAAAAAGGGGGACTCCCCCCTATGGTAATAGGGTTTTTTTTTTGTCCCCCAAATTTTTTAAAAAATTATTTCTTTTACCATGAATTTATTATCAAATTTTGGGGCCAAATTTTTTACGATTTGGGTATCTTCCCTTCCCAAAGTTTCCCGGGGCCCCTGATGAAAAGTAGTGGTTGGTGGCAGTGCGTTGGGGTCGGGAAACCAGAGCAGAGAAATCCCACTCCTCAAATTTTCCCCAAACCCCCGTCCCGACTCTGATTTCCCCCTACATGACCCAAGTTTTTAAATGATAACTTAACGTAGTAAAAGGGGAAACATCACTCTTTATCCCTTAAAAGATACCTTTTTTTCAAGCTATTTTTAGAACATTTCACCCGCAAGCAAAAGGATAAAAAAATGTTTTTTTTTAAAAACTTGTGGGGAGGTTGAAGAAAAAGCTTATTTTTATCCAAGTCCCCGTCTGCACCAACCCTTGGGAATGTGTAGAAGAGGGCCGGGTTTAAATTTTGGGCAAGATATGTTTGGGAAACTGAATTTAGAGCCCAGAAGGGTTCAGGCAGTAAAAAAAAAACCAAAAGGTTTGGGTTTTCCCCAAAAACTAAAAAAAATAAAAAAAAACAACTTTTTTAATTTTTTGGAGCAAAAATTAAAAAATGCGTTACAGGGAAAAAATTTGCGAACTAAGCAGATGCTAAATATTTAAAGGGCAAAAAGTATTTTTTAAAATAGGTTTAAAAAGATGTTTAGAAAAATTTCAGTTGCCTCGTACAAAGTTCTAGTGGGGTGTGATATGGGCCGGAAAGTTTACAAGTTCAAAACATTTTTACCATTTTGCTTGGTCAGTGTAAAAAATTTTTTTTTTTGGGGATTAAATTTTGAAAAACACAAAAAATTTTTAAATATGGGAAAAAAACGCAGGGGAAAATTTGTGGATTTCAAAATTTGTCTGAGAAATATTTTTGCCTCCCTCGAATTTTTTGCATAGAGGGCCTCACATCTGATCTCATTATTTCCAGGCTAGAGAAAAGGCCTCTCCCACACTAACTTGGGGTTTGGGTAAACGGTAACCACAGGCTAACATCTCTAACCAAAGTCAGGGTATAAAAGGGGAATTTCCTCAGCCACATCTTTTGAAAGAAAGGGTTAACTTTCTACTTCTTTGAAAGCAGGTTTAAAATTTTGCTTTCCCCCTTTCATCCCAATTTTTCTCCTCATGTGGTAAAGGGTGAAGATATCAGAGCAGTAGCCTAGTCGGGCCCCCTGCTCTTGCCCCTTTGCATCGAACTAACTGGACCAACTTTTTATAATTTTTGGGGGTCGGTTTATTTTTTACGACTCCGAAATCCTGGGAAAAAGGCACCGACTCAGACTCCACAGCCCTGGTTGGTGGCCAGGAGTGAATGGTCGAAATTGCGCGTGCACGCATACAAGAGCATGCGCTGTGCAGCCTGTCCACAGGCAAAGGCGAAGTCAAAACATAAAGAACATTTTTGGGCATGCCCCAGGAGCACTTTTGTAGTCAAGCTGGGGGTTTGACTGTTTCCGGCTAGGCACTGGCAGATCTGTTACTTAGAGGAGAGAGACCAATAGTCTAAGGTATGTAAAGAATAGCAGCATGTTTTGTGGATTTTCAGCTGGGCTACATCAGAGTGTGAGCTAAAAAGGAAAGTGAAAAGAAAAAGACTGAACAACTGGGGGAACTGTCTAACAACATAACCCCTTTCACTATTGTGGGGACTACAAACTCAACCACATGCAAATACTGGTCTGTGGGACAAATTTATAATACAATTGCAAGATCATTACGTATCTTTGCTGTCAGTGTGGGGACTGAATAGGGAAGGAGCCGGGCACAGCTTTCAGTCACATCACGTCCCAATGCTGCTTGATTTGGTTTCTATAGGGACATTGAGAGCATATACTTACAGGGAAGTGGCACATTAATACACAGCCCCATTTCTCTGTACCCCCGGGGGAATCAAAGACAAAAACCCCTTTTTTAAACTAGAAACACAATCATGAAGTGAGACCATCCTTTTAAAAAGGGGAACCCCATCTCCTTTTTTAGACTTTCCAAGAGGATATGCATGATTGTCGGGTTTCCCCCACCAATATATATATTTTAAAATATATATTTTTAAAAAAAATAAAATTATAAATCCACACACACATAACCATACATACACATATATACACACACAAACGAAATACATGCACACACTGCTCAAAAAAAAAAGAGAACACTAAAAACCCATTCTAGATCTTAAAAGATAAATATTCCGGGTTTCATTCATTTCATATTAGAATGGCCAAAAACAAAAAAAAACATAAAATATCAATGAAAATCAAAATGAATACCATGGGGGGTCTGGATTTGAAATGATCCTCGAAATCAAAGTGTAAAATCCAAATTTAGTGGAAAAACCCCCAAGACAAAAAAAATGGGCTCGGTTTTATTGGCCTCCAGTGCCTTGGACCTCACAAAAACACCTTCCCTGCCCTGTGAGGAGGCAGATGTTTTCCTGAGGGATTTCCCCCAGACCTGGAAATTTAAAAACACCATCAAATCCTGGACATCTGTGGGGCAAAGTGGTGTTTGGTGATGGAACGACCGGGGGGCTGTATGAAAATTGTCTTGGTCTAAAAACTTTCTTTTTGCCCCTAGCAACCAATCAGAGCGCTTGTATAATTCTATCAGAGTACTAAATGAAATGTAAGGAGAGCTCTGATTGGTTGCTATGGGCAACAAAAAGTCTTAGCCCAAGACAGTTTTCATACATGTGGCCCATGATGTCCCAGATATGCTCCTGGTTCAGGTTGGGCCGGGCAGGGGGAGTCCATACATCAAAGCTTCATCGTGCAGGGAACGCGACACCTTCGCCACAGAGGCCAGCATTGTCAGGGAACAGTATCCGCAAGGTCCACATTGGGTTTTAGGGTCTGATCCCAAAACAATGCGTCGGGGATTCTGGTTAGCACTAGAGGACTGTGCTGCCCTCCAAAGAATGCTCCCCACACCTTTTACTAAAACCCGTGCCAAACTGGTCGTGCTGGAGGATGTTGCGGAAGAAAAGAACTTCTCCACATGTCTCCAGACTCTGTACATGGCTCAGTGTAAACCCTGCTCTTCCGGAAGAGCACGGGGCACCAAGTCGAATGTGTAAACCCTTTGGTTTTCGCTGGCAAATGTCAACGCCCTGCAGGGTGTTGGGCTGAAAACACAACACTGACTTTGGACATCGGGCCCTCATACCCCCCTTGATCTGTTTTACAGTTTGAGTAGACATAAGGATATTAGTGGCCTGCTAGAAGCCATATTGCAGGGCTCTGTACAAGGAGGAGCAGTGTCAAAGGAGGAGGTAGCGGTCCTGCTGCTGGGTTGTTGCCCCTCTACATCTCCCTCCACATCTCCTGGTATCTGCTCTATGCTCTGGACACTGTGCTGACAGACGCAGCTAACCTTCTTGCCACAGCTCGTATTGATGTGCCATCCTGAATGAGTTGCACTGCCTGAGCAACTTCTGTGGGTTGTAAACACTGCCTCGTGCTACCTCTAGGGGTGAGAGGAATGACAAAATGCAAAAGTGACCAAAATACTAGCCAAAAAGGAGAAGAGCAGAGAAATGGTCTGTGGTCACCACCTGCAGAACCACTCCTTGATAGGGGTTGTCTTGCTAATTACCTATCATTTCTACCCATTGTCTGTTCCATTTGCACAAAAGCAGGAGAAATTGATTCACAATCAGTGTTGATTCATAACGGGAAAGGTAGATATCACAGAAGTGTGACTGACTTGGAATTACATTATGTTAAGTGTTCCCTTAATATACTTCTATAAATCAATCATGTCTCCCTATGTACTCACTTTTGTGAGACACTATGGGCCACCTGTATGACAACTGTTTAGGTCTAAAACTCACTTTGTTGCCCATAGCAAGCAGAGCTCCCCTTTCATTTCATATAGTGCTCGGGACAAATGTGAGGGGCACTGATTGGTTGCTATGGGCAACAAAGTGAATTTTAGACCTATATAGTTTTCATACATATGGTCCATAGTGTGTCAGGAAAGTGAGTACATAGGGAGACATGATTGATTTATATAAGTATATTCAATATCTCACAAAAGTAAGTATACCCCTTACATGTTCATAAAATATTGTATTATATCTTTTCATGGGACAACACTGAAGATATGACACAACATAAAGTAGTCAGTGTACACCTTGTATAACATTGTAAATTTGGTGTGTCCTCCAAATAACTCAATACACAGCCATCAATGTCTAATCCTCTGGCAACAAAAGCGGGTACACCCCTAAGAGAAGATGGACAATTTGGACAACATTGAAGGGGCTGTGCCACCTCGGGCATCAAAAAGCTTTGTAGACTGTTCTATAGAGTATGAAAAGTCGCATTCCAAAAATTTGGTGCATAAATGCCAACATTTTTTTAATGCGCAAAAGATTTGGGCATTTTGGGCGGTTGCACAATTTGGTAGAATTAAAACACATTTACGATTCTTTGACGCCAAACTAGGTGCATAACAAAAGAACAGCCAGCCAGGTTTAACCCCTTAACGACCTTAGCGATCCAACCCAGGTCTTTTGGGGGTTCACCACCTGGACAGGATACTCCGAGGATCGCGCAAACCCTTTAAAAGCAGAGTTCGCCGAATGGCGCGGGGGTGTCCACTGTTTTACAGTGACACCCGCAGCGCCCGGCCCCGGACCCCGGGGGGAGGGGGGGGGGGGCTTTTAACCCCTTAATTATCGCGACATCGGTCGCAATAAAAAAGGGGAGACGCAGGGGGGGAATCGCTCCCCTGGTCTCTGTGGGCGGCAGCAGCGCACGCCGGGGATCCTGCAGCTCCTGCCCTCTGAAGAAAAACCCGGGAGGTATAAAAATGCCTTCCGGGTTGTCTTGAGCCCAACCGATCCCCGGGCCCCTCCCTGTGGGCATGGCCCCGGAACGTGACTGCCCATTAAAAGGGAACCAGTCATAGCAACAAGCATGCACTGATTCCTATTGAATAGAATAAAAGATCTCTCTTTCAAACCCCTAGGGGGAAAAGTAAAAAAAAAAAATGTGAAAAAAAAAAAAAAAAGTAAACAAAAAAACAAAAAACCCGAAAATAAAATAAAATCTACACCCCCCCTTTTCCCCTTTACCAAACCCCAAAAACCCCCCAAAAAAGTAAAAAATAAATAAAGTACCCATTTTTGGGTATCCCCCCTGCTTAACACCTGCCCTATAAATCTTCATTTTAATTAACCCTAGGGTGAAGCCGAAAAAAAAAAAAAAAAAAAAATCACAAAGATTATTTTTCATCCCGGCCCACACATAAAATGGAATAAAAAGCGTCAAAAACTCCCTTAAACCCCAAAAGTTGTACAATTAAAACGCCTTTCTCTTTCCCGCAAAAAAAAGTCCCCTTAAAAGCTCTTAACGGAAAAAAAAAAAATGTATAGCTCTCAAAATAGCATGCATAAATAGTTTTAAAAAACACAAAAACTTTTTTTCCTTTTTTTTTTTTAAAGTGCTTAAACATAAAAAAAACTAATAAATAGGGTATCTATAATTAGCGCCCAAAGAGAAAGCTAACAAATCACGGATACTGAAAAGGGACCCTTTAAAAAATAAAAATAAAAAACACTACTAGGTTTGCAATTTTTTCTTCACCCGGCCCCCAAAAAAGGGATTTAAAACATCAAAAACCTTTCCCCCCAAAAATGATCTAATAAAAAACGCAACTCATAAAAAAAAAAAAACAAGCCCCCACACAGCTCCAAGCACAGAAAAATTTAAAAGTTAGGGCTCTCAACTATGGGATGAAAAAAACGTTTTTTCCGGTTAATAAAAGTGTTTTTTATTTATAAAACAAAAACATAAAAAATATACAAAGGGGTATCTGTAATCTATTGACCTGCTGATAAAGCACCATGTCTTTACTCGTACCCTATAAAAAAAAAAATAAAAAACACCCCAAGAGCTTTATTTTTGTTTAAAAACACTCAAAAAAACCTTTAATAAAAAGTGAACAACCCCAAAATTCACCCCAAATGGTACCAATAAAAATTTAAAACTCACCCCCCCCAAAAAAACAACCCATACACAGCTCTGCACACAGCAAAATAAAAAGTTATGGCTGTCGAATAGGACAACAAAAAAACGCAATTTTTTAAGCCGAAAATTTCTAACTGTTAAAAAAGTAATAAAAAAAAAAAAAGTATATAAATCATATCATTGAAATTTGAAAACCGACCCCCATAGAAAGTTATAAAACCTTTTTACACTGCAGGGCAATGCAAAATTGAAACCAAAAAACAATGACCAAACTGCGTTTTCCCCCCCCCCATTTTTCATTGCCCAATGCAAAAAAAAAAACTATGGAACACCTTTTGGCATCCAAAATGCACAGTACAAAAACCCCTAGATAGATCCTGAGGGGGTGTTGAATCCAAAATGGGGGGACTTCGGGAAAAGGTTTCGCCTTTCTGCACTTTGGGGGGGCTTTAAATGCAAGGGCCCCACCAAAATCTGCGTTCCAAAACCCAAAATAGCGCTCCCTCCCTTTTATACGCCCTCCCAGGGGCCCCCAAAAAACATTAAACACCCACATGTAGGGTATTGCCAAACTTGGAAGAAATTGTTTTAACAAAGTATTAGGGTTCTTTTTCAGGTTTCCTTGTAAAATAGAAAACATTTTAAGTAAAATTGCAATTATTAAAAAAAAAATGTTTTTTTTTATTTTCACAGCCTTATGCTAAAAAAAATTTGTGAATCACCTGGGGTCTATAACCAATCACCCCGGATATATTCATTAAGGGGTGTAGTTTCCAATAAACAGTTATTTTTTGGGGGGGTTTATTAATTTTCCCCAAAGGGGCCCCCAAACCAAAAAAGGGCCCCAAAAAAACGAAAATTTAAAAAAAAACCCCCAAAAATTGTAGGTGCCCTTTTTCCCCGGGGGGGTTTTTGAAAAATTTAAAAGGGCCCAAAAAAGGGATTCCCCCAAAAAAAACCCAACCGGGGAAATTTTAAAAAGTGCATTTTTTAAAAAAAAGTATTTTATTTAAAAAAATTTTTGAAAATAAAAAAAAAAAAATTTTTAAAAACCCCCCCCTTTCAAAACTTTACCCCAATTTGCCCCCTTGGGTGGAAACTAAGGGCCCCCGCCCCCGAAGGGGCCCCCTTTTTCCCCCCCCCCCGGGCCCCCCGCCGCAAAAGGGGGGGCCAAAAAAAAAGGGGCCCCCCCGGGGAAAAACTAAAAACAAAACCCCAAGGAAAAAAAAAAAAAAAAAAAAAATTCCCCGGGCAAGGTTCCCCCAAAAAAAAAGGGGGGGAAAAACTGCGCCCCCAGTTTTTCCCCCCAAAACCCCAAAAGCCCCCCCCTTTTTTTAAAAGATATTTTTCCCCGGGTTTGGTTTTCACAACAAAGGGACAAGCACCCCCCTTCCCCCCTTCCTTCAAAAGCCCGGCCCCCCCCCTTTTCCCCCAGCAAAAAAGGGGGGGCCCGGAATCCGGCGGGGCCTTTTTTGGGGGGCCCCAAACGCTTATTCACCCCCAACATAAAAGCGCGGCAACCGGGCCCCCTTCCCCCCCCCCAAAAAAAAGGCCTGCCCGCCCCCCCAAAAGCCCTTCTTTTTCCCCCCCCACCCCCCAAAAACCCGGGACTGGCCCCTGGTGGGGCCCTTTTTTAAAAATTTGGGCCCCCCCCCCCCCCCCGCTTTCCCCCCCCTGGCGAACTTCTAATTGAAAAAAAATTTTTCCCCCCAAAACTTTTGGGTTTAAAAAAAAAAGGCCAAAAAAACCGAAACGAGCCCTAAAAAAACCAAAAAATTTTAAAAAAGGGGAAATCACAAAAACCCCAATGCCAAAAGGGGAAAAAAAAAAAGTTTAAAAAATTCACTAAAAAGAAACTTTTTAAAATTGTGGATTTCCCACAAAAAGCAATTTTAAAAGGGGGTTTATCAGTTTAATTTTAAAACAACCCGGAAAAGGTTTAAAAATTTCCTTCTTACCCATAGAAAACCTCCAAAAAAAAGAAAAGGTCAAAAATTTTTGAAGCAAAAAAAGGGGGGAAGGAACCTGTCCGGGTTTTGTGAAAAGAAAAATTTTTTGGGGGGTTTTTTTTCAAGCATTGGGCGGGAACCCGGGGGTTCAAAACAATTTTTTCGCCCAAATCAAGGTGGTTTTGGGGTTTTTTTCCCCATTTTGCCAACATATCAATGAAATTTCCCCAGGGTCATTACTGGTATTTCAGAAAGTTAAAACGGGTTTGTTTATTTTTTAATTTAAAAGGCCGGCGAATCCGCCAAAAAATTTCAAACTCCTTTAATCTGAAAAAAAAATGCGCGGAAAAAAAAGTGTTTTTTTAAAAAAACGCCAACCATTAAAACTATGAATAAGTTCCAACAAGTGAAAAAGGGACAACAGACTGGAATTTTGGAAAGGGTTTTTAAAAATCCTGCCTTAAAATCCAGTTTTTTTCAAAAGAAGGTAGTAAAAAATTCACTTCCATAAAAAAGTGACCCCTTTCCCAAAATTTTTAAAAAAGGCGCAAGGGGGGCAAAAAGGTCTTTTATTTATCCCCAAAAAGCAAATAAAGATACACCAAGGGGTTTTTTAAATTTGCATTCATTTCTGTATGGCTCAAATACATCCATAATAAAAAATAAAAAAAATAAACTTTTCCAAATTGTCTTTATTAAACATCTCGGCAAAATTATGCATTTCCATGGTTAGAGAGCACAAACCTTTCCACCCTGACCAGCATGGACTTTATATGGACTATATAGTTCCACAGAGTCATGTCTGGTCACTTCTTGTTTTCACCCACACACACCAAAGACTAACTGAATAATATGGATCCCATCAAAGCACTGTGTGCGTGATGAAGAACTGGATTGTGAGCAACACTGGGGACATAGTAGCATAGTAGGTAAGGTTGGAAAAAGACACAGGTCCATCAAGTCCAACCTAGAACACTACAGTGTTGGTCTAGAGCAGGGGTGTACAACATTTTCTGTTCTAAGGGCCACACTGTCATATTGTACATCTCCCAGGGGCCACAGTAGATCTTAGAGGGGTATTCCCAGTCTGAAAACTTTATGGCACCTCAACTGTAAATATCCAGCAGAGGTCTTGGTCCCACTTTCGGGACTGCTGAAGATCAGAATGGGCTGCTTAGTAATCCAGAATGAGGATTTGAACTGTATTTGCTACAGTAGTTGTAAAAATTACAATGTAGTCAAACAACTGCCTTTTTCTGTAACAATCGCCTATTTTATTATCCACCTTGCAGTAAAACAAGAGGTTAAAAAAAAAAAAAAAACAACTAAAAACAACGCGTTTCTCTTTTTACATCATTTTATGAAATTCAGCTTTTTACATCTCAAGATCAGAAGTTTATTTTCGTTCCATGAATGTAGGTCAGTGGGTCAACGTTTTGCATGCAGTACAAATCTTACAAGTTTAATTTCTTTGCTTCAATTTTTATATATTTTATTTCAGTACAAAAGACCAAATAAAATTGTAATCAGCTGTCAATTGTTATTTAAAGTACATCCTGACACAGCGTCTGCTGGGCCCTGAGGTGCGCCACAGAAAGATCTTAAAACGCAATTATACATTTTTCAACAAATGGCAGGAGTTTATAGTTAAAGAGGTTGTATCATTTCATTAAATGGTCTTCAGAAATAAGGGGACAGTGAAAACAAGTAACTTTGCAATTAGATGTCATTAGCAAAGCGGTCTTGTATTCACAGTTTTCCTTATCTTCCGTTTCTGTTTACACCGATATCCAGTGCTGGTCGGATCCCTCCTCCTTGCATTTCAATAGCTGAGAGCTCATTTACATTCTGTTCGGCCCCCGGTCCTATTTACAGGAGTGAGCATTCCTGTCTCTCTCACTCAGAGTAAGGGGCCGTCACATTTCCTCTCTGCACAGCCAGAAGAAACAGAACAACACTGCAGGGCTTCTATAATCAGGAAACCGCACAACTGTGTGTTGATCCCTGCCTGACTCAGAGTTAGGGGCCCGTAGCAATTTCTCTCTGCACACCTAGCAGAAACAAACTGCAGCAGATTCTACAATCAGAAAACATAACAGCTGTGTCTTGGTGCCTGCCTCTCCTGCATAGAAGGGGGATCTGTGCCGTTCATAGAAAGCTGGATTTAACTGTAACAAATCTCCAGCTGTGAGAGGAGAGATCAGTGCTCAGTCTAGATTGAATGCAGCCTGTGGTATGTATACAGCTCTTATAGCTAAGACTGCATAGGGAGAGACACAGTGACATGTGGACTCAGTGATTGGGGGGGGGGGGAGTCTCAGGAGCCAGCATGAACAGTGAAGGGGGGATGATGTCACCCAGCTGGGAAAAGGGGGGGGAAAAACCCCTGGGTTTTTTTAAAAGTTGGGGAAACCCGAGAGCAAAAAAGAGTTTAGAACCGAACTAAAGAAGCGAACCAAACCCCTTTAACTTTTACCACCCAGGGGATCAAGGAAAACCATTTCAGCCTTTTAAACTATACCTCCGGTAAACTCTCCTCTCCCCCTAGCAGGGACTCTGGGGGGCTTTGGGTGTCCGTATCCCAAATCTGGCAGTTTTAAAAACCCACCATAAACCTGAAAACCTTGCCCCGAATATTCTTTGGGGAAATGTACACCCGGGGTAGGGGGGTTTAAAATTTTAACTTCTGGGCTAATTCCCCTCCCTCGGGCCTTTCAACAAGAAAGGGGGCCCCCCCGGGCTGTGCCCCCATCAAAGGGCCCCCGTAAAACCCTAAATTGTTTTCTTCACCTTCTAAAAATTCCCAAAACCTTAAAATAACTACAAGGTTCCCATGTGATTTGTTTAAAGCAAATGGGTTTCCACTGTTTTTGGGGTTAAAGTTTAAAAAGGGGTTTTTTTTTACTTTTTTATTATTTTAAATTTTTTTTTTTTGAGTAAGATGGAGCCGTCTCGTTGCCCTTTAAACCTTTTTTCTAAAGTTACCAAAGAATTTAATTAGGGGCTACTCTAAAAATGTCCCCTAAATTAAATAAATTTTTTTATTTGTTCTAATGGTGCCTTATATAATGGGCTTTGTGTATCAAACCGGGAAACTCATCTATTCGAACAGCCCCCTTTTTTTTATATGTTTTTTTTTTTTTAAAATTAAAAAAAAATTATTTTTATTAAAAAAAAAAAACGCAATTAGAATTTCTACTTCTAAGACTGATAATGTGTTTTTAACAATGTATACCGGTATTGTGAGTCATTTTGAAGTGATTTCTTGTATTATTTTACATTGCATGAAACAGCACCACACACTTCGGAGGCCAAAATAGCACCCCCAAAAAACGCAATTTTCTTCCATCCAAATTTTTTATGCCCCGATGAAAAGGCGAAAGATTGGCTTGCAAAAAACGTGGTTTTTAGCATTTTTTAAAAACCCCTTGTTTTACGGCCAAGGGGGTAAAAAAGGGATTTTTTACAGAAAAAGGCAGTTGTTTGACTACATTGTAATTTTTACAAACACCAGTTACCCTACCATAGCAAATACAATTGTTTGTTAGCACAACAAGGACACAACATTTTTCCTTTATGTCTACAATAACTTCCAATTACCTCAGTTGTATAAATTGTTGGGCAACCAACCAAGGTAAGAAGAAAATGAGTCCACTTGTCATTCCTGCACATCTGATACCACACAAGGAGTGCACGCGGTTATTTGTTTTTAGATTTTGAAGTACAGAAACAAGATATGAGGAGCCTCCTCCGAAGTCTTGAATCTGACATTTTTACGGTTTATCTTGTGGATCTGCCATGATTGTTTCAGAAATAAATACTCCTTTTAGGAAGAAATACACAGGTAATACAGAAATAGTTTTTACTAGATTTACCATATAAAGCCCCATAGTGTGCACCGCAACAGAGCCCGCCAACCAGCCTGCACCGCAACAGCGCCCGCCATCCAGCCTGCACCGCAACAGCGCCCGCCATCCAGTCTCCACCGCAACAGAGCCCGCCATCCAGCCTCCCCCGCAACAGCGCCCGCCACCCAGCCTCCCCCGCAACAGCGCCCGCCACCCAGCCTCCCCCGCAACAGCGCCCGCCACCCAGCCTGCACCGCAACAGCGCCCGCCACCCAGCCTGCACCGCAACAACGCCCGTCATCCAGCCTGCACCCGCAACAGCGCCCGTCCATCCAGCCTGCACCGCAACAGCGCCCGCCACCAGCCTGCACCGCAACAGTGCCCGCCATCCAGCCTGCACCGCAACAGCGCCCGCCATCCAGCCTGCACCGCAACAGCGCCCGCCATCCAGTCTCCACCGCAACAGTGCCCGCCATCCAGTCTCCACCGCAACAGCGCCCGCCATCCAGCCTGCAACTGCAACAACGACCCCCAGACCATCCTGCACCGCAACAACGCCCGTCATCAGGCCCCCGCAACAGCGCCCCCATCCAGTTTTCCCACCGAACAGCGCCCGCCACCAGCCTCCCCCGCAAAAGGCCCCCCCCCTCCACCTCCACCCAACACGCCCCCCTCCACCTCCACCGCTACCGCGCCCGCCCCCCCGCCTGAACCGCAACAGCGCCCGCCCCACCCCACCGCAACCCGCGCCCCCTTCCCCGCCCGCACCGCAACAGCGCCCCCATCCCTGCACCGCAACAGGCCCCCCCGCCCATCCAGCCTGAAACCGCAACAGCGCCCGCATCCAGCCTTTTGCACCGAACAACGCCCGCCATCCAGCCTGTACCGTCAACAACGCCCGCCATCCAGCCTGCACCGCAACAGCCCCGCCATCCAGCCTGCACCGCAACACGCCCGTCATCCAGCCTGCACCGCAACAGCGCCCGCCACCAGTTCCACCCGCAACAGCGCCCGCCATCCCAGCCTCCACCGCAACACGCCCCGCCCTCCAGCCTCCACCGCAACACAAAGCGCCCCCACTCCAGCCTCCACCGCAACAGCGCCCGCCATCCAGCCTCCACCGCAACAGCGCCCGCCATCCAGCCTCCACCGCAACAGCGCCCGCCATCCAGCCTCCACCGCAACAGCGCCCGCCCACCAGCCTCCACCGCAACAGCGCCCCCCCCAGCGCCACCGCAACAGCGCCCGCCACCAGCCTCCACCGCAACAGCGCCCGCCATCCAGCCTCCACCGCAACAGCGCCCGCCACCAGCCTCCACCGCAACAGTGGCCGCCATCCAGCCTCCACCGCAACAGTGCCCGCCACCCAGTGATTATTTACTTTGTCAAGCTTTGACCCCCTGGTAAGTACAGCCTTATCCGTGGATTGCACAGCAACCACTTCTATAAATTAGTCATAGATGGGGAAAATATGACAAGATATATCTATCAGTAAGTGAAATGTTTCTCAATGGAGGATTCCAAGTGTGACTTGTGGTCCACGAACATGCCAGTCCCACGTGGGCCCGGCGGCGCAGGTGACTGGAGTGGCAGGGGCCCCGCGGAGCAGACGACTGGAGTGGCGGGGGGGCCCCGCGGAGCAGACGACTGGAGTGGCGGGGGCCCCGCGGAGCAGACGACTGGAGTGGCGGGGGGCCCCGCGCCGCAGACGACTGGAGTGACGGGGGCTGTAGTGTTGTGGACCCACCAATGTTTCCCCTGCTGCCTAGTTAAGTCTGGAACAAGACGGTTGTACAAAATCATGTTTCCAAGACATCTGTTAAAATAGAGTGGCCCTTTAAGACACAAATTGCCAACATACAACTTGCACTGTCCTGCGGCTCGCTGCAGATTTTCCACACCTGCCCTATGTTACACACTTACGGTAATTTCATCAGAAAGATTAAAAATGCAGATCTAGCAGTAAAGGCTATTTAGGATGTACGATAAGCAACTTCTATTAAGAGCTTTGTTCACACATCACTATGTGGTTTTCTGGTTACAACCATCTTCTTACAGAAGGTCATATGACCAGCCCCAGGTCCAGGAATACTATTTTGCCCGCTCACTGGTTTGCTCAGTAAGCTAGTAGGAACAAGCATTGAAAGCAGATTTCGACTACAATGCTCGCATCTCGAGAGGCCATTTGTGTTTTGCTGACAGATGTTCTGTAATTCACATGTGAAAAGTAGAAAAGTACTAGTTACACTTTTATCGGGGTACGGTTGTACTCCGCTCGTACTCTGCTACCCATCTTTGCTTCCAAAAACATAGTGAAACGTGCAGTAAATCACCGAGTGAGGGATTCTCAGGAACATCGTGTGCAACACATACAATGTCCTTATGTTTTCCAGGAACATCCGATGATGGCCTATCCTTAGTACAGGCCATCGATGAACATTCCTGGAAAACTCCTATAAAGTATCATTGCTGTACAGCAGGAGCCTATAAACAATGGCATCAGAGGCGTAACTTCAAGCTTTTGGGCCCTGGTGCGAAAAGTGAAATGGGGCCCCCCAGTTACCATGCACCTTTTACAATGCTGGTATCTTCTTATGTGGCAGGAGGGCTTTTGGGCCCCCTCAGGCTCCTGGGCCCGGTAGCGACTGCTACCGCTGCACCCCCTGTAGCTACGCCCTTGAATGCCATCTAATAAATGCTCAAAATAGGAACAAAAAAGATGCTAAAAAACTCCTGAGGCCCCTGGAGATGTATAGTTCATGTAACGAGGCCATAATTGTTGAGCCTGAGAATTATTATGACTGCCAACCCACTTCGGATATAAGGCTATGTTCACACGGGTTAAATTGGGACGCATTTCGCCACGTATTTCGCGGCGTATTGCGCTCAAATACGGGCGAAATGCGCCCCAGTCATTACGGTAATACATAGTTCTCAGAGAACTATGGATTACACCTCCTCTCAATATGCTGCGCGGGGAAATAAATGACATGTCATTTATTCATGGCACTGACGCGCCACGAGTAATGACAGTCTATGGGGCCTGTGGGCTGCCACCCCTCCACCGCCCCCCCGCCCAAGCTCCCGGAATAATTGCGGACGTACCGTATGCCCCGCAATTATGCCTAACGGTTAAAAAAAAAAAAAAAAAAGAAGTCACCACTCATTAGGTTTTTCTCCCCTTGGACATGAGAAGTACAGCAGATATAACAACGGAATGCGAAGCCTTCTTAGCTGAAGATAGATTTCAATTACTTCCCTAATCTAGCAAAAAATGACAGCATGTTTACTAGTGTCTTGTTTCCCAATACCTGCAACAGCAACTTTATTCTTGGCAATTCCGATCCACACATAAATTTCATAGAAACAGGAAACAAAATAACATTCTAGTAGAAAGGCAAATACGGTATTAGATACAATTCCTACAAGATGCACTCCTTATAAGGGTATGTTCACACGGCGCACATTTCGAGTCGTATTTGCGCTGTAATACAGGCGAGATGCACGACAAAATTACGGTAATCCATAATTCTCATAGAGAACTATGGATTACGCCCCCTCTCCCCGCTCATACAATACGACCGTATTGTACGCGCGGGGAGATAAGTGACATATCTCGGAGTACGCGCTGATCAGTGCGAGCTCCCGAAAGACAAGATGTATTACGGTGCTTACTGTACATGTCGCAATACATCGTGTGAACATAGCCTAAAAGATATACAGTGGTACCTTGACTTAGGCTACATCTACACAGTACAGGGTTTTGGTTGTTTTTTTTTTTTATTCAGCGGATTCGGAAAAAACCAACTGTGCCCTGCACTGTGTAGACGTCAATAGAACATTCGTGCTGTAGTTTATACAGTACAGATTTTTTAACTGTGGCTTTCCTAAAACGAAAACCTGGCGGAATATAGAAAGCGTTGTATTTTTCATGGGACCGACGTCGGATTCCCACAACACCAATGTACTGGGCCACTGGGAATCTGAACGCCTTTTTTTGTGCAAAAAACACGGGAAAAAACAAAACGGCGGAGCGGTCCAGCAATGTGAAAATGCCATCGGATTTTGGACAGCATTTTCACTTTGCTGTTTGGATCTAGCTTTAAGACCGTCTTGACTTAAGAATTTTTTGAGATAAGAGCAGTCGCTTTGTCTATTTTTTTGCTTTGAATTAAGAGCGAATATTTGAGTTAAAGGGGTTGTCTCATCTCAAAGTTTCATAGGATGCATGAATGAAATAATGCTGCTTTGCTCTGTCACTTCCTGGTCAGTATTCAGTAGTATTTAGACGTCTCTGTTTATTAGTCTAAATTAGCTAAATTACCTTCTCTGAGGTCCAGAGAAGCTTCTGAGCTAATGTAAACAGTAGAGTAATTAGTCTTTTGTCTGAAAGATCAGATAACACACAAGCTCTCACTGTCTGGAGTTCTGTGCTGTGACCTGTGTGATGACATCACTCCCTGCTATTAGATAGAACAAACAGCAGGGAGGGGAGAAGTACACAGGTCGGTCACTTGGGAAACCAGAGAGAGCACAGAAGGTGATAAAAAACATTTGTTGCTCCTTAACAAAAAAAGATGAACAACGCAATATATTTGGAAAACGTCTTCATTTAGTGTTCCCTACATTTTTAAAGTTATTCTTTGTAGTGAGACAACCCCTTTAAAGAGTGAAGGAGAGCAGACGTGCATTGCCGCAGCTCCTGCTCAAAAGCTCCTAGTCTATAGACATCTGTGAATTTCAAACAAGTCATCTGCTCTGCAAACCATCTGCCATCACAGCAACATTGTGTGCACCCACCCTTAGTGAAGAGAAAAAAAAAAAAGAAAAAGAGAATTTAAAGGGGCTGTCTCACTACATTGATTCATCTTACATCAGTCCTGTTTTCTTGGTTTCACTTTGAATTCAGGGGTGTGTTTACTGGTTTCCACTAGGTTGCAGTAGAAGCCAGGTCTGTAGCTATAGCAACCAGTGCTGGCAGCCTATCAGGATAGATCAAACAGGTCTGTAGCTATAGCGACCTAAGGAGCTGATGCAGCTCATACAAGAGTGGATATCTTGGAATAGGTTGGACACTGTTAATGGACATATATTGCAAAGTAACTTGTTTTTGCAAGATCTTTAATATATAAAACAATCCTAGCAGTGAGACAACCCCTTTAAGTTTAACGATCTTCTCCACCGTCTCTGGCATCACCTTCAAGGTGAATACACTTAATTAAACAAGTTTTTCTTGACATTCTCTTTTGTTATACGGTATACAGTATATATGTGTTTCATGAATCGGACAGAAGCAGGATCTAAATCTATTTAAGGAATAAGGGTAAGTCCACAAGGGAAAACAGACTTTCAACCATCCCCATAGACGCCAATAGAAAATCAGAGCGGCGGTCTGCAGAGTTTGGATTTTCTGAAAGTCCGATTTCAAATTCAAAAGCTGTCAAAAAAAACCCCCAAAAAAACGTGGAATGTGAACATTCTTTCATCCGCTTTTGGGGCAGAATATGTACTACTGTCCAATGTTTAGGGGGACGTCCGAATCCACAAACAGCAGCCAGAAACCGTCTCCCTAAACATTTAAAAGACGATAAAATACCCACAGCACTTATGTTGTCAGTGCTGTGTGGCCATAACTTAAGTGCACATATACATGGCATGGGATTTTAGTCAGATTTTGACATGGTTTTTGGATCATTGTGCGAGTCCGCTCCATAAATCCTTACCAGAATTATGATAAACCAGTCCATCAAACGATCACAGCATAACCCCGCTTCATGGCTAACTGCAGCTAACACCCAACGGTTACAGCACGGGATGGTGCCAGCGCCACCCTGCGCCGTTTAACTCTTTGAATGAGAAACGGTGCCGTGAACCATTCCTCACTCAGATCGGAGCCCCCACGGCGAAATCGCAAAGTTCTGATCAGTTAACATGGCAGCCGGAAGCCTTGTGAAGACTTCCTCTGCCACCATGTTTTCAGTTTTACTACTTCCTGCACCAGCAGCTGTTGAGAAACTAAAACTCCCATCATTCCCACTGTTACAGATTATAGAAATGCATGATGGGAGTTGTAGTTTCCCAACAGCTGGAGGGCCGCAGTTTGAGGATGCCTGCCATAGAAGAAAAAAAAATCCAAACGCCAAAATTGCGGGTTTTTTGGCCTATAGAAATTGTAATAAAATTTATCAAAAAAGTAATATGTATTCCAAACTGGTACCAATAAAAAGTACACTTCAACCCGCAAAAAAAAGCACCATCATTCAAGCCTATCAGTGTTAGTACAAAAAAAAAAAAAAGTTATTGGTCGCAGAAAATGGTGCCACGCCGCATATTTCACAAACGGAAAAATGTTTTAAATTTTTTTTTTTTTTTTTTTTTTTAACAGTACCAAAACATACCGAAAACCTTACATGTTTGGCGTTTCCAGAATTGTATCAACCTACAGAATACAGAGAACACATAATTTATGCCGGAGAGTGAACGCACTATAACAAAAACCCTGCAAACATGGCAAAAGTAAGTTGTTTTTTTTTGTATTTGTTTTTTTACACATTTTGTTCCACTGAATTTTTTCGCGGTTATTCTATGGTATGCTGAATAACAACATTAGAAAGTATATCTTGTCCAGCAAAATAAAAGCCCTCATATTTCTATGTGGATGGAAAAATAAAAAATGCTATGGCTCTGGGAAAGCAGGGAGGGAAAAATTAACGTGTCAACCCCCCCAAAAAAAAAAAAGCCAGACACAAGGTCCTTAGGGTGCTTTCACACGGTGCGGTTTTGATGCGTTTTTTTGTGAAGAAAGGCACAACAATTAATGCTATACATTGTTGCACAAAAAACGCATCCAAAAAAAACACGCATCAAAACCGCACCGTGTGAAAGCACCCTTAAGGAGTTAAATTGGAGGGTTTTTTTCTGATCCCAGTATTTCGGGCAGGATCAGGGCTGTGTATTAGCGCCGCACTCCTGTAGCTGATTTTGAGGGTACGGTGCCAGTACCCCCAAAGTCAACCTAAGAGACAGTTACTGCATTGCGATTACAGTCTAACACCAATATATCAGTCACAGTACATTCAGCAAGAAAGTTGCTAAGATGGACTCACACCTAAAATAACTGGACCCAATTAGGTTTCAGCAGGTATAGGAAGAAAAACAATGGGAACCTTAAAAGGGGTTGTCTCACTACATCTATTCATCTTACCTCCTGTTTTCTTGGCTTCATTTTGAAATCAGGGGCGTGTTTACTGGCTTCCACTAGACTGCAGTAGAAGCCAGGTCTGTAGCTATAGCAACCAGTGCTGACAGCCTATTAAGATAGATCAAACAGGTCTGTAGCTATAGCGACCTGAGGAGCTGATGCAGCCCAGCCAAGAGGGGATATCTAAGAATAGGTAGGACACTGTTAATGGACATATATGGCAAAGTGACTTGTTTTTGCAAGATATTTAACATAAAAAGCAATCCAGGTAGTTAGACAACCCCTTTAATGAGGCCCGGTTTACCAACAGAACCCACACAAGAAAGGGCCCGCTGACTATATGCAAATGTGTCATGGGAACAGCAATAGCGAGAGTGCTTTCCCACAGAAAAAGCCTGCACACATCAAATTCCAATCATGTTTCCATTGCCAAGTTCAGATCATCTTTCATTTGTTTTACTGCGATATTCCCTCTTTCAAAGTAAAGCTTAGCTCTCCTTGTGTCCTGCAGGCACAGATTGTGGGAAAGACGATTGTACTATGCAAGTAAATAAGCCTTGGTGAATATTGTTATTTAAATGAGCCAACGCAAAAGTTTTTCTTCGCATGAATCAACATTTCTGAAACCGGTACAAGAGAGTTCTGCATTTCTTCCAGCAGTAATGAAGAGAGCAGCAGTCGAGTGCAATGTCAGGAGGCAGCAAACCAAGGCCCTGATTGTGCTCTGCAATTACCACAGTAATAGAACATTGGAATCGCCTCCCCCTGTCAATCATACGCAGCGGCTCAGCAGGGAAGTCATTGCTTCTTTAGCGAGTGGGAGGTGATAATGTGCCTGAGGTCAGTTCTCCAGCTGCACTTGCATAAGGCACAAGCCTGGATATACTGAGTGCATGTAATTCAGATGGGGCTGGGAGTTAGCTCAGTTTGGCTCCAAAGGGTATCAGGTCTTGTAACCCAAAGGATCCTTTTAGGGTATGTCCCTAAACAAGTAAAATATACAAATGTGAGGGGTGCAATTTTTACACCAGATTTTTAGCCACCCCCATTGGCCTTAAAGGGGTTGTCTCACTACAAGGATTACTTTTTATATTAAAGATCTTGCAAAAACAAGTCATTTTGCAATATGTGTCCATTAACAGTGTCCTACCTATTCTGAGATATCCCCTCCTGTAAGGGCTGCATCAGCTCCTCAGGTCCCGATTTGATCTGGTTTGATCTGTCCCGATCGGCTGCCAGCACTGGTTGCTATAGCTACAGACCTGGATTCTACTGCAGCCTAGTGGAAGCCAGTAAATGCCCCTGAATTCAAAGTGAAACCAAGAAAACAGGACTGAGGTAAGATGAATCAATGTAGTGAGACAACCCCTTTAGGGTATGTTCACACAGCGTATTTGGACGCTGATTTTTCACCGCCAAAAACAGCATAAAACAACGCCTGAAACACGCTTCTTCAGAAGAGGTTGTAGGCTATGTCTACATGGCAGTGGACAAAAAAAACGATCTAAATCCTAAAAATGTTCATAAAACTGAGTTTTTTGTCCACTGCCTGTCAAAAACTGATGAAAAAAAAAACACGGCAGTTTTTGGTGCGTTTTGTGGATTTTTTTTTTTCTGCAGGAATGCACAGCATTAGATTTGCTATGCATTTCTGCAGAAAACGCGCCAAAAAATGTCCAGCGCTGTACATGGACTTCAGTAGTAAATTTTCTGCCCTGCTCAGTCATTTATTGCAACATGTTTCAAAAAACAACCAGCAAATAAAACGAACTGAAATAAAAAAAAAAAAAAAAAACTTTCTGTGGAGACAACAGAATGTTTTTTTTACTATACAAGTCTATGGGACCTCTCTTCAGTTGTTTTTTCAGCGTTTTTATAAAACAAACAGACTTTTTGAGTGGAGTGGAGACATAGCCTTAGATGCTTTTCCCGGTGCGGTTTTGGACAAGGTTTTCAACACTGTGTTCACCCATGTAAAGTAATAGCCAGGTTTTGAAACTTTCCATTGAGTTCTATGGGGATTTTCAGCGCTGAAGACGCTTCAAAAATTGTCATGATGCTTCTTTTTCAGCCCCTGAAAAGAGCATCAAAATCGGCCGTGTGAACATACCCTAATAGCAATTTCCACGCATTTTCCGACAAAAAAAAAGTTAAATTTTTTTTTACGGCAAAAAAACAACCGCCAAAAATGCGCTGTGTGTGAACTACACACATAGGGCCTCATGTATGAAAATTGTCTAAGGGCATGTTCACACGGCTTATTTGAACGAGGTTTTGGAAGAGGTTTGTTTCCTCGCTCAAAACGCCTCCAGTATATTGATTCCTATGTAAAACCTCGTTGTAGTTCACACACGACGAGATTTTTACACGCTTCTTTGGAAAGAAGTGTCATGGCAATTCTTGAAGTGTGTTTTGGCCGCAGTTTTTGTCCTGGCTATTAATTTGTATGGATAAAACAACTCATCCAAAACCTCGCTGAGAAACGCCTCTAAAAACTCTTCTGAAGAAGTGTGTTCCAGGTGAGGTTTTGATGTGGTTTTGAGCAAGGAAACGCTCCGAAAACCTCATCAAAAACCTCGTCCAAATAAGCTGTTTGAACATGCCCTAAGACTTTGTTGCCCATAACAACCAATCAGAGCCCCCCTTTCATTTCATTTAGCTCTCTGAAAAAATGAAAGGAGAGCTCCGATTGGTTGCTATGGGCAACAAAGAAAGTCTTCGACCTAGACAGTTTTCATACATGTCCCCCATATTTTTTATTGAAGTCAATGGGAATGGTTTACTTTCGGATTTAGATGAGTATTTCAAGTCAGAATCCGCATGAATTTCGACTTAAAATACATGTCGTGTGGACACAGCATAACACTATACCGAAAAATCTCACGATTGCTTGGAAGACACCACTTGCCATACACATTCCAGTTTCTGGCGGTCCCTTTTATTCATCTATTGCAGGTACTGCTCATAACCCCTTTATACAACAGCTTTTCTATGCATTTACAACTTATCAGAGTCTCAGGGAAAAAAAGACCATGTCCAACCTACAATTTCTAAACTGCAATACAAAAATAAAACTTCAGAAGAGAATACAAGAAAGTTTAATTATCTAAAGCAAGTGCCAAACCCAGGTAGGCACATCACCTAGCAATTTGCACATGATGTCAAAGCTCCTACGAAAAAGTCAAGCTGGCCCACACCCGTACTACACAAATCTCCATGCATGAAACATGAAGCAAAAGGTAAATACATTGCTGTTCTGATTTTGCTTTCCTTCAGAGTTTGAGCATGTCTAATCTAATTATAGTGTACACAAGCTTCCCTAGGTTACCAAACTATTTCTCTCTACTCTAGCTGCCCTGGTGGGGATGGTGATGACACTCCCTGCTGAATCTTAGAGGTGGTTCGTACCTGTGCACACTGCTATACACCTGCTGTTAGAAGAACGCGCCGGCCAGCATGTACTTCTCACAACGCTTCAGCCTCCATTCACCCTCTCTGTGTGGGAATACGCTGTGAAATCATAGCACCCAATGAGTTGTTTTTTTTACTGTATTTGCGGGCCATACTTCGACCGCAATGCAGCACAATTACGCCCCAATGTATGTTTTATCAGTAGTTTCGTCAAACATTTCCAAAAATGTAGGTCTTTGTTCCTGTGTGCATTTGAAAACATTAATCTGGCTTTTATATGTTTCTTTTGGAGTAATAACTTTTTCCTGGCAGAGTGGTCTTTCAGCCCATGTTGATACAGTACTCGTATCACTGAAGATAATGACACAATTTTACCAGCTTCCACCAGCATCTTCACAAGGCCTTTTGCTCTTGTTCTTGGGTTGATATGCACATGTTGGACCAAGCACATAAATCTCTGAGACACAGAACCCATCTATCCTGATTGGTATCATAGCTAGACATTCCCATCTTGCTTGTACTTACATATAATTGTTTATACAGTTGAACAAGGCTTAGCTTCCAAAGACATGACATCATCATATGGGCTGTCCCAAATTGTTAAAAGGCATAGTAATCCTAGTGTATGTAAACTTCGGACTTGGCAGAAAGTAATAAAAGTGCCTTAAAAAATTATCTTTCATTATTCTGGCATTTGGCACATATAAATTAATTTTGGTAATTCTAATTGACCTAAAATGGATAAGGTTCATTCTGATTTCATGTCAGATGGTGAGAAAAACATGCATAGGTGTCATTTTATATAGTGTATGTAAACTTCTGGTTTCAACTAGTGTTATATATATATATATATAATATATATAATATATATATATATATAATATTATATATATATATATATATATATATATAATAATATATATATACACATAACACAACACACACACACACACACACACGGGCAGTCCCCAGGTTCGGAACAGAATAAGGACTGTAGGTTTGTTCTGAAGTTGAATTTGTATATAAATGGAAATAGGTTTATTTATTAAATGTAACTCCAGGACAAAAGGTGTGTTTTTAGTTTTGGGTAGTGCAGGTAAAGATTTTTACATTTGTTTTGCTGTCTGTGCCCCTGTTAAGAGGCTGTGGCATGCTGGAACTTGTCGTTCCACAGCTACTATCTGCTGTGGAACAAGGAACTACATGTGCCAGCAAGTATCCGTCTGACAGATGTAAGTCGGAACGTTATAAGTCGGGAACTGAATATGTAAATAAATTGCTTAAATGCAAAGCCTAATGTATCAAAACGTGAAAAATGTGTAGAAAAAGCAAATGCAAGTAATCGTTACAGCATTCGGACCCATGTGTACTACAGAAAAGAAAACATTTCCCTGGTCAGGGTCTCTAAATGACCCAGTCATATACTGGTTAAGGATCCTCTGCCTACCATGTATTCGCTTGCTGGTTTCTACAAGAACCACAACAGCTGGGTCATCACTTACAGCAAGTTATCCACCCGTTCTACAATTCTGCATGCAAATATTGTCAGTAGGGAGATTTGTCGATTTTCCCTCAACGTGTATTGCAAAATGGATCAGACACTAAATCTCAATCTGAGAACTCTTTCAAAGAAATAATATTTTGCCACTGCCAGGCTGATACTACGCTGGGCATTTGCAGCAGGCACACATAGCTGCGGAGACATGGAGTACCCTTTTCAGTTCATGGAAACAACTTAACTATACATAGAAAGCTAAAATAACCCTGTGCAGTCACATAAGGACAACGTCAAGAACAGAGCAGAACACATAATTATAGATAGAAAGCTCAGAATCGAATGCACCTAAGCACTTCATCTTCCAAGACAGACCGTTCAAGTGCCTTAATGATAGGTCAACATATGCACAATGATCTTTCAAAGAATCAGTGACAGAGGACAAGAAAGTGCATTTGTCCTTCCAGTTATTCATTTTTTTTTTCCAAAATGTTTTTATTAGAATTTTCTAAGAAAACATATGCAGGACAACTACAAGGAGCTACATATGCATACATATGCAGGACAACTACAAGGGTCCAATCAAGGTTTCGTATAAACACAGTGATAATTTACAGTGTGTATCTTTACATCAGTATTAAAATGACAGGTCTAAATGGAGTGCAAATTATTTGAGGCTTGGACAAAGTTGCAATTGAAAGCTACGTATGAGACCTGAGAATTCTGGACTTTCAGAACCATTAAAGGGGTTGTCTCACTACATTGATTCGTCCCGTTTTCTTGGTTTCGCTTTGAATTCAGGGGCGTGTTTACTGGCTTCCACTAGGTCTGTAGCTATAGCAACCAGTGCTGGCAGCCTATCATGAGAGATTGAACAGGTCTGTAGCTATGGCGACCTGAGGAGCTGATGCAGCCCAAACAGGAGGGGATATCTCAGAATAGGTAGGACACTGTTAATGGACACATATTGCAAAGTGACTTGTTTTTGCAAGATCTTTAACATAAAAAGCAATCCTTGTAGTGACACAACCCCTTTAATACACTGTTAAGGAATCCTATTAATAGAACGTTTCCGATGGATTTCTTGGTGTCTACTCATGGCAGTAGCTAGTAATGTGGCAAGAGGCTTTTCCATCCACGCCTCCCAGCATGCCAGTAATCCCATCAAAGTAATAAAACCAAACGGGTGCCAGCAATTGCTCCCCAGACATATAGTGGGATTACATCAGTAAGACAATAACTAGTATGCGGATGATAGTGCTATTTTATTTTCTTTTAGTTGAAGGAAATGTGTCAGAAAACGACTTATTATTTAGCTCAAGTTTTTATATTAAACACATTTTTCAAGACCTTTTGGTTATGTGTTTTTTAATTTTCCATACCGCTATCAAATATTTATAAAAAATCCTAAAATCCTGCAGTTCTCACTTAGCTGAAAACATCTCTCTGCAGAACAAAATCATAATATTATTAAGCCTAATAGCTAGTGTATTATCAGCACAGACAGGATTACACTGAAAAGTGACACCAATGTGTATAGATAACACAGGATCCACCAGTCACAATAGGTGATAGTCACAGTTCGCCCTCTCCTCCTCCCTGCACACTGACTTCTTCCCAGGTCAAAGAAACAGCTTCTATAGAACTCAATAGGTCTGCTCAGGTTAGCAGGCTCCTATGTCCATGTAGCTGCTGCAAAGCATCTCTCTAAATGCTGTAAAAAAACAAAAAAACAAACAAAAAAAAACACCGCTCAGGCATGTCTGCCCCCATAATCCTATACAGAAAACAGAAATAAAAAAAAAAAAATCTACATTCAGAAAATAAAAATGTCTAAGAAGAAAAGAATATGCATCATTATCGTGTCTTAATTAGTAAAAGAAAAAAAACCCTGGGGACAGATTCCCTTTTATATTTTAAGTCCTTAAAGGGAACCTGTCACATAGATTATGCCCTCTTGCTGAGGACAGTACAAGCTAGTGTCATACATGCCGTTTCCAGTGCTGTGTCCCTTATTCTGTAATATGTTGTAGTTTTCGAGTATTTAGTGCTCAAATCTGCAGTTTTCAGCCAGAAAAGAGTGTTTTTTTCATGCCCCGCCCACCTTGACTGTTAAACCTATTACTTTGAATAGGTAGAAACATGTGAATAAATGCCAGGTGGGCGGGGTCAGCACCTGGTCATGAATAAGCTGGACTCTATTCTGGCTGAAAACTACAGATTTGAGCATTAAATGCTCTAAAACTCCAGCATCTTACAGAATAAGGCCTCGTTCACACGGCTTATTTGGGCGCGGATTGGAGCCGTACTGCGCGCTGTATTTGCGCTGCAGTACGGCTCCAATCCGTCCCAGTAACTAGGGTAATCCACAGTTCTCATAGAGAACTATGGATTCCGTGTCGCTCCTCCCCGCTCGGCGAATCTGCCGTGGGGGGAGAAAGTGACATGTGAATTATTTACGGCGCGTACGCGCCGTAGATAATGACAGTCTATGGGACCGGCGATCTGCCGGTGCCCCGCCCCCGCTGCACGGCTGCCGGTGTAATTGCGGGGCGAAATCCGTCCCCACAATTACGCCGGCAATAATCCGTGTGAACCGGGCCTAAGGGACACAGCGCTGGAAACAGCAGGTCTGACACTAGCTTGTGCTGCCCTCAGCAAGGCGGGCATAACCTATGTGACAGGTTCCCTTTAAACTGTAAGTTGCCCTCGTCATGGTCAATACTTCTGCCAAAGTTAATAGTTAATACTTTACATATGACTATTTTCTTTTTTAGGACTGACCATCAGATTGTTGAGTGTGCTACTCCCAGAACCTTCACCGATCAGTTGGGCACCAAGCACATCCTAGCGTATTGGGCAGCTGCTGTGCCTGGCATTGCAGTGTTGGCCAATGTAAAAAGGACCCGGGTGGAAAATGAAGTCAGTTGATCAGTGGAGGTGTCATGACGTGGACTCCCAACTGATGCGATACTGAAATACTGATGACCTGTCCCAAGGTGCGGTCATCAGTTTCAAACACAGAAAAGCCCGTGAAAATTCATCCTGAGCTATACTCTGTATTCAGGAAAAGAATACCCCAAGCACAGCTAAGGGCAGGGTGACTACAGACAAAGATGCTTAGGATACATTCACATAGGTCAGACCAGCCGCCCGATCAAAATAAGAAGAGGAGAACACAAATCTGCTATACGTAACTTTAAAAATCACAAAGAGATTAGAGAGAAAGAATTTGGAGAAACCGTCGCAAAACATTTTGATGAACAACATCACAATGTATGCGACTTACGCTGGTGCGTGTTGGAACAAATCCAGAACAGAGATCCTCATCAAAATAAAATTAAACTATTGCAAAGAGAAACATATTGGATCTCTGTAATGGATACAATAGCACCTAAGGGATTGAACGAATCCTTTAACCTAAAATGTTACCTATAACCTAAAACTTTGTTTACATTAACTTTCTCCTAGCCTTATTTTTCTACCTCTACTTAGTATAATGCTTTTAATATTACAACGGACGAATGATCGTATCCTTCGTTTGTGCGTTTTTAACTCCTTTTAATAACCTGGCGTAAAAAAAAAGTAACTGCATCCCAAAGAAAGCGAAGATATCCGAAACACGCGACACAGCTGATCACTTTTTTGAGAGGATTTAATGACGTTTTGCATTGCGTTTTAACGGACTATCCGTGTTTTGATGCCGTTTTTCGCTTTATATTAAATCACCTTCAAAACTCAATTTAATAAAATTTAAATAGCCTAAATGTGACTCAAGAAAAAAAAACTTTTTTCACCTTATTGCAGTCTAAAGCTGTACAATTACCCCCTTATGAATAATAGGGAAACCCACGCCTCCTCCCTTATTTTAAATGCGTTTTAAATTTTTAACTCAATAGTTTTCAAGAACAACCACCTATGTGAAATTAATTTAATAACAACCATGTATAAAGTAAATTAGTTTCTAACCTTAAAGGATTATAAATTAAATTTCATATCTATTTTATGAAATAGACTACATAATATTATATAATATCTAAGAATATTACATAATAGATATTTATGTTCATATAGTCATAAATGTACACTTTATAGATGGATTTTACACATTTATAAATATTAACAATTTTAAAATGTTTATGAATTTGCCATTTCTATGTAGAAATATATATATATATATACATAAAATATACCACAAACATATACAACACCATTACTAAATCATTTATGTATATAATATATATATATATATTGAACATACACATTTATGATTTAACTAAAATAATAAGCTCATATCTGTATATTAAAATTTTATATTTAGATTTGCAAGGGAATGGAGGTGTGGCGGGGTGTGTGGCAAAACGAAAACGGATTCTAAAACTGGAACACCAAAGGGGGTATGTTTAGCAACTTTTGGATCGCTTTCATTGCCAAAAGCAACTCCCATTATTGTCTATGTTGGGATTTTTTGGTAAAACCCAAGAAGAATGACAGTCAATTCTAAAACGGAATCCGAAAAAAAAAAAAAAGCAGCCATCGGCAATCACTCGTTGAGAAAAGAGAAAGATATGGCCTTGGAAAGCAAAGCAATCACACTGACAATTGTAGATGTAAAAATCGTAAAAAAACGGATATAAAAACGTGGTGTGAACAATGCCCTTATAATTTATAATTTTTTAACAAATATAGCTTAACAAAAAGTACAAATGCTTTTTGTTTTTAACCACTACCTAAGCCATAAAACATCTGTGGATTTTCCATTAGGATTATAAAAAAAAGTTAGACGACTCTCAAAGTAACTTGAAAAAAAAGGAAAATAAATCTCTGCCGAAACTTGCGCCCTGCGAGCAGCATCCTGTTGCACTCCACTTCCACAGACTTTACCCGAGAGGATTTATAAATACGGACATAGATTATTGAAAGAACTTCTGCGATTTAGCAATACTGCCACATTAATTACCAGTGTTGACATTGCCTAAGTGTTTTGTCGCTCTTGCACTCTATATTTGCACGTGAAAAAAATTTCAAGTAAATTAATTTAAATAGCCCTAAATTTGTGTTTTTTACATTCACATGGGGTCAATCTGCTGCAAATAAAGTTGCCTTTTTAGGCACACATTAATTGCATACTTAAAGGGAACCTGTCACAGATTATGCCCCCTTTGCTGAGGACAGCACAAGCTAGTGACATACCAGCTGTTTCCAGCGCTGTGTCCCTTATTCTGTAAGAAGCTGCAGTTTTAGAGCATTTAATGCTCAAATCTGCAGTTTTCAGCCAGAAACAAGTCCAGCTTATTGATGAGCAGGTGTTAGCCCCGCCCACCTGACAGTTATTCACATGTTTCTACCTATTCAAAGTAATAGGTTAGTTGTGAGGTGGGCGGAGCTAGCCTTAGGCAGGAGGGATATGAATGAAACAGACTTTTCATGACTCTTTTCTGACTGAAAACTTCCAGATCTGAGCATTAAAGTAATCTGAAACTACAGCATCTTACAGGACAAGGTTCACAGCGCTGGAAACAGCAGGTCTGACACTAGCTTGTGCTTCCTCAGCAAGGAGGCATAACCTATGTGACAGGTTCCCTTTAAGAGTGGATTTTACTGCAGATTCTCTACAATGACTTCAAGCAAAGTCTTTAGGAAATGTTTATTTGCAGATTTTGCCTTTCTCCACTGTAGAAAATATAGTAAAATCTGTGAAACATTCGCAAACAAATCCACCACAAGACCCAAAAGCAAATCCACCCCATGTGAACCTACCCCAAATGCTTTACCTGTGGCCAGAATGTATGGATGAAAAGATGAACAAGACGACATCTCTAGCTATGATCTGGTTCAAGCTACAGCAAGCTGAAGTAGAAGCTTCATATCCTGTATTTGCATCTCTTATTTCAGCCAGTATGCAGAGGGAAGGAGGGTGGTGGCAGGGGATGTGCTGGCAGCAAACCGGAAGAGAAGAAGGATCTGGGATCCCCCTCTTTACCCAGAATGGTTTTAGACAACCAAAGGGGGAGGTTTAACAAAACTTTTGGATGCGTTATCAACCCTTAAGCAATCGGAAAGCATACTTGCCCTCTTATTGTCAGAGGGGTTTGGGTTTTTTGTTACAGAATCCCGAAATGGAACCAATGAAAGTTACAGGTCGCATAAAAAAAAAAAAAAAGCCAGCCATCTTATGACTACTTTGAAGAAAAAAGAAAAATATGGTCTGGGAAAACAGCAACACAAACTATTTGGTAAAAATATAACAAAAAACGATATAAAATGTGGTGTAATCATAATGACCCATAAAATAAAATTATAATTTATTTATACAATACAGCTTAAAAAAATACAAAGTGTTTTTTTTTAATCCACTACCAAAAAATTAAAAGATTAAAAAATACAATGGTTCCTATTAAGATTATAACTTGGCCCCAAAAATTCCAAGGTCTCAAAGCTACACTGAAGAAACATAAGAGAAAAAAAAGTCTGCTGCAGAATCTGTGTGAATACCACTTCAATGAGCCACAACACTTTTTTTTTTTTTATACACTATTGCACAGATTTAATATCCACGAGAGGAATAATTCCTATTAATGTATACGGACATAGATTCCTGGTAGAACACATGCAGACTTCAGAGCAAAATCCACATTACATTCCACTGTGTGAACATACCCATGAAGTCCTCAGACAAATATCTACTGCTTCCTTGACTCCATATATTTTAAATATTTTCTCTCGTAGTTCTCCCCCTCCGTTCATTTTCACTGGCTATGTTCACGCGGTGTAATTGCGGGGACGTATTTCGCCCACAATTACGCCATGTGCTCGGCAGCGGGGGCGGGGCAAAGATATTCGTTACTAGCGGCACGTATACGCCGTGAGTAATTGACATGTCACTTCTCTCCCCGCTCGCCGTATTCTGCGAGCAGGGAGAGGAGACATAATCCATAGTTCTCTATGAGAACTGTGGCTTACCGTTATGACCAGGACGTATCTCGCCCCGTATTTAGCGCAGTGCGGCACAAATACGGGGCGAGATACATCCCAAAATAAGCCGTGTGAACACAGCCATATGCTTATGAACACCTAGTCTGTTAAGTGCAGAGTTTCTACCTCCCAGCTCCAAGCAATGACTGCACTTGAGTTGATGTCCACCCGAGCAGTGGATACCCGCCCATTTGACAGTATAAGAGGTCATTAGCATGTGGCTGCCAAAACTAACCACACCGGGTGGGGGACGGATAGACTACAAGAGAGAAAAATCAAAGCTGTGAAGCAAGTGGAGCAGCAGTCCTCAGATGTTGGTAGCTGCATTTGTCAGATGACCTCAGAAGGTCTTTAACAAGCCCAAAAACATCATTAGTGAAACACAAGCTCATAGAACAAGATAACAAGTAGTTAAACATATGGAAACAGATATTATACAGACTATAGCCAAGTTTTTCGACCTCCAGGTCCTTTCAAGCTGTGCCTTCTATGTAGCGGATACACACCCACATCAGAAAATAACATAACAAAATGGGAAGAAAACAGAATTTCATCTTTATTGAGATCAAAAGAGAACAAAATAAATACCATAAAGAATAAGGGCATACCCACAGTAAGAAAAGGGATGTCTGGTGTCAAGTAACTATCAAATACAACAGTGAAAAAAATACAAATTGCTAAAGCAAAGTCATTATCCTCTAAAACAAGCCACCTAAGGGTAGATTCACACGGCTGAATGTCAGCATATAGCGGTGCGTACTGTGCACGGTGTTATACGTCGTGTTTTAGGCAGGGCTGTGGAGTCGGCAAGCCAAAGCCCCGACTGACTCCTCAATTTCCCAAACCTCCGACTCCCTCATACACGGCGCATGTTTAAGTGATAACTTTACTGTGGTACATCCGGCTGTTTATCACCTTATGATACAATAATCAAGCTATTTAGGTAGAACAGACACCGACAAGCAAAAGGGTAACAATGTTTTGATCTTTTGAACACTTGTGGGTAGAGTTGAAGAAAAAAAGCTGTATTTGTATCCAAGTCCAGTCTGCACCAACATTGGGAATGTGTAGAAGAGACCTGGGATCAGATTTTGGTCAAGACATGCTTGAATCTGATCCAGAGCCCAGAAGGATCCAGGCAGTATTGAAAACCAAAAGGTGGATTTCCCAAATACTAACAAAATAATAAAAAATAACATTTTGATTTTTAGGCCGTGTTCACACGGCTTATTCCCGACGGATTTGTGAGCTCACAAATCCGCCGTGAATAAGGGGCGGGACGGGGGCGGGGCCGGAGCGCGGCGGGGGCGCCGCTCCCCGGCCCCATAGACAATGCATTATCTATGGCGCGTCCGCGCCGTAAATAATGTGCATGTCACTTTCTCCCCCCGCGCCGGATTCGCCGAGTGGGGAGGAGCGACGGAATCCACTGTTCTCTATGAGAGCAGTGAATTACCGTAATGACTCCGACGGATTGGCGCCGTACTGCAGCGCAAATCCGGCACGCAGTACGGCGCCAATCCGCGGCAAAATAAGCAGTGTGAACGAGGCCTTAGGAGGAAAACAGTAACAATGCAGTTACAGGAAAGAACCTGCAGAACTAAGCAGATGCTAAATATTTGCAAGTCAAATGTATAAGATGTAAGATGACTGTATATAAAATTACAGTAGCCTTATGTACAAAACTGTAGTGGATGGTGAGATATGGAGCCTAAAAGTCACTAGTTCAAAACACTGTTACCATTTTGCTTGTCAGTGTAAAATATATTTATTGGATATGACTTTAGAACACAAAAAATGTAAATATGCAAAACACTGCAGGAAGATTTGTGGAGTCTCTGAATTTGTTCTGAGAAATAGTATCGCCTCCATCAGATCCTGCATAGATGACCTCACATCTGATCTCTTTATTTCCAGGCTAGAGAACGGCCTCTCTACACTAACTTGGGTTGGGAGTAAAGCGGTAACCACAGGGCTAACATCTCTAACAATGTCAGGGTATAAAGGAATTGCCTCAGTCACAGTCCGTTTTGATGAATGGTTTAACTCTTCTACTTCTTTGAAAGCAGTTGAAAAAGTTTGCTGAAATCTGTTTGCTATGGGAGCGGAATCTTTTCCCCTGGGGCAGTGCTTTGCCTGCTCCATGTCATCAATTACACTCCTCATGTGATAAGGCTGAAGATATGGGAGCAGTAGCATTGGCCGGACCCAATTCCTCTTGCTCTTTGCACTGCATCGACCTAACTGGACCAACTTATTATATATTTTGGGAGTTGGTCCATTTCATGACGACTCCGACTCCTGCAAAATAGGCACCGACTCCACGACCACGACTCCACAGCCCTGTTAAAGATCTTGCAAAAACAAGTCACTTTGCAATATGTGTCCATTAACAGTGTCCTACCTATTCTGAGATATCCCCTTTTGTATGGGCTGGATCAGCTGCTCAGGTCGCTATAGCTACAGACCTGTTCAGTCTCTCCTGATAGGCTGCCAACACTAGTTGCTTTAACTACAGACCTGGCTTCTACTGCAGCCTAGTAGACGCCAGCCCAGTAAACATGCCCCTGAATTAAAAATGAAACCAAGAAAACAGGACTGAGGCAAGATGAATCAATGTAGTGAGACAACCCCTTTAACCATATTCTGAGACCAATAACGTTTTACATTTTTCCTTCTACTGATCTGTGTGGGCTTGTTTTGTACACACATACATACATTTATATGTAATATACATCAATTTTTTTTTCCTTTCCCTTTAGGTGAATTTAGCAATAATATTAGTATAACAGCAGAAAATGTTATCAGCTTGCTCCTTAGCAGCTATGGAAAATAAGAAAAAAAAAATAGTTATTCTTTATGTATTTGAGAGCAACCTATTACACTGCACTTAGCAGAGAATACTTAAATCATTCACATCAGTTGTTTCCCACTGGAGCAATACAATAATCTAGATTTTCCAACCTTCTGAGGCACAGGAAGTGCAAAGTCAGACAATTCTAGATGTCAGAAGTGAAGCCCTTGGAAATAAAACCTAAATCATAGCAGACAAACCTCGATGAACTCCTAAGCTGAAAACACCAAAATTAGGTGCAAGGATTTAAGACTCTTAAGATTCCCCACCCATATATAATAAAATCATAATCATCCCGTCTAGTAAAAGCCAATAACACAGGCAGGTGTCTCATCAATGTCCTTGCTTGACCTTGAAACCTGATACTGAAGCAGAAGCAGATAGATTTTATAGATCTCGTCATTGCTCATCTACTTTTTTAAAGTTTTACCTGTTTTTGGTCTACTGTTCATTGTTCTGTGCAGGGGAAATTAAAAATTCACTAAATGGGAACTCTTCAACAGTCACTCCTCATGTCCTAGATGCTTGGACTCAACGAACATACATAGTGTAATGTCGCTTTGTAAACCCATGACCCAGGGATCTATAATATGAACGTTGGCTACTGAAAATATGTATACGAATGCAAATCAATCTTCAGAATATGTGGTAAAAATCCACAGACAGCGCCAGCCACTGAGCTCGTTTGGGCCTTAAAGGGGTTTTGCCAAGAAGTGATTTCCTCACCTGACAGGCTGAACTGTCCTCTTGAGCTGTGAAAAAAGGGGCGTTGTGTTTCTGTGTTTAAAAAAACAAGTGCCTCCTCCGTGATGTCATCGCACCACCTCCTATGCACACTCCCAAGGCTGATATTCAGTCTCTGTAGTTGAGCAAACATTGTTTGGCTAAACCACAGAGGATAACTGTATTGTGCACAAGCTCTAAGGGTTTTGTGGTCTTCCTCTTATCTGCTCAGGAGAGATGATAAGATCCATGCAGGCAGCTTTCAGAACTGCTGCGGGAGGAGGGCTGAGCTGGGAGCATGTTTACTCAGATAATTACATTAAAACAAGTAGATTCTCTATACAGCAGACACAGGCTTTGTTCTCCCCCCTCCCTTCAAAGCTCGTTCATGTACCTTGCCATCAGATAAGAAGTGCAAACGACACAAGCTAGGCCAGATCAGCTCCTGGTCGTAGCTAATGTAAACAGTCAAGAAACTAAGGGCATCTAAGTCAGGCTGCAGCTTTCACAGGCTACACTTTTATTAATCACATATATTTAGAAAAGTGATTAAATACCCATTTTGGAGGATCCCACGTCAACATCAGATCGTGGCAAAACCCCTTTAAGCCAAGCTTACTACTATACTCCTTTTCTTAAATTAATTTTTTTTAAATTTGAAATAACACAAAAAGAAAACACTTATCAATTGCAGAAAAAGTTACACATAGATCATAAAACCAAAACAGAATTCTCCTTGCATTATTCCTCACTAAACTTTCCTGACAAGGAACTGGTAGCAGTCTACCGGACTGGCAGAGCTCTGTGATAGTGAAAAGGGGTCTCCAACCTGGTCAGAGTTGTGAGCGAGTGTTGCACCACGCCAGTGGTCGTGTGGGCTCTCTTCTCTCATTCCCTGTGCCCATGTGGACAGGGGGTGTTTGTGAAACAATATCCAGCTGACCTTTTATACCCCTATGGGGTGCAGAACATCACGTACACATATTGATTCACGTGTCAGACTGCGATCAGAGGGTCCTGACATCAGCCAACAACCAGAGGCGGTTCGTGACAAACCGCAAAAACCTATCAGGTGCTATAATTTAACATCCGAAAAATTGCAAAAGCACAAAGAAAATTCTAACATTATTAGATGTAAATTATTTCACAGAATGTATTCTTAAAAAATGTACTTTGGAGGAGGGCAACTACATGTATAGCGTGCAAGATAGTGAAGATAGAGGTCTGGTGATTAGTAATAGATCAGGGGGTGGAGTGAAGGGAGGGGGTGTAGCAATAGTTAATAAGGACACAGTTAAAAAAATTAAAACCATTGCATGCTGACCATTGCCAGAAATCTCACCAACAAAATAAATGAACTGCAATTACTGTCAGAAGAAAAATATGACATAGTGGGAATAACTGACATATGGCTGGATGAGACCTATGACTGGGTGGTTAACTTACAGGGGTACAGTTCATTTAGAAGAGATTGCAAGTATTGAAAGGGGGGAGGTGTACGTCTTTATATAAAAACCTAAAGCCTAACACCGACACTATGGTATAGATATTAACATGTGGAGTCATTATGAATAGATACATGGGAGTAATAACAATAATAAAATTTTATCAGGGGTCTGTTACAGACCATCAAATATAACAGAACCCATGGAAGATGTACTCCTCAGGTAAATAGATGAGGTGGCTTATCATAATGAGGTTGTTAATATGGATGACTTCAACTACCCAGACATGAATTGGGCAACTGAAACCTGTGGCTCTCATAAAGGAAACAGATCTTTGTCAATAACTAAAAGATAGCTAACTTTCCCAATTGTGCAGGAGTCGACTAGAGACCCATTTGGACTTAATATTGACTAACAGGCCTGACAGAGTGAAAAATATTCAGGTTAGTTGGCACCTAGGAAATATTGACCATAATATAATAAATTTTGAATTGTCCTTCAATAGAGTCGAGTATTTTGTTTAGGGACCACAAAAACATTGAATTTCAAAAAGGCAAATTTTAATCTGCTAAGCGAGGCCCTTAACGTTGACTGGGACCAGGTCTTCAAAAATAAAACAGATAATAAATGGGAGATCTTAAAGAACATATTAAGAGCCCACTGTGAGATACATACCTTATCGTAATAAAGTGATTAGAAACAGAAAAAAAGCAAAGTGGATCGAAAAAGACATAAAGTAAGCAATAAATAACAAAAAGAAATCATTGAAGAGACAATAAAAAAAAAACACTATAAAAGGAAAAAAATAAAATGTGTAAAAAAAAAAAAAAATTATAAAGACCACAATGCTGGAAATAGAAAGGCATATTGCCAAATAGATTAAAACTAACTAATCATTGTTTAACTATATAAATAGTAAAAATATTAAAACTGAAAATGTTGGCCCTTTGAAAAGTATTGAGGTGGTTATTGTAGAGGGCAATGAGTATAAAGCAAACCTAATAAAAAATAATTTCTTCACTGTATTTACTGAGGAAAAAAATGACCTTCCTGTTGACGAGCAGAGGGATGAGGTAAACTACACCGTAAATGTTTCTTGTCTAACCCAGGAAGAAGTGCAGCTCCGCCTTAAGAAGATTAAAATAGACAAATCACCAGGCCCTGATGGTATACACCCGCATGTCCTAACGGAGTTAGGTAATGTGATAGATAGGCCCCTATTCTTAATATTTATGTACTGTACAACGGGGGATGTCCTAAAGGATTGGTGCATAGCAAATGTGGTGTCAATATTCGAAAAGTGATCCTGGAAACTATAGGCCGGTAAGTTTAACCTCCGTTGTAGGTAAAATGTTTGAAGGTTTTCTAAGAGATGCTATCCTGGAGTATCTCAATGAAAATAAATGTATGATGCCGTTCCAGCATGGGTTTATGAAGGATCGGTCTTGTCAAACTAATCTCATCAGCTTCTATGAGGAAGTTAGTTCTAGACTGGATCGGGGTAAAGCATTGGATGTAATATATTTAGATTTCTCTAAAGCATTTGATACTGTGCCACCTAAAAAGTTGATAAGTAAAATGAGAATGCTTGGACTGGGGGAAAATGTGTGCAAGTGGGTAAGCAACTGGCTCACTGATAGAAAACAAAGGGTGGTAATTAACGGTACATACTCAGACTGGATCCCTGTTACTGGTGGGGTACCACAGGGCTCAGTATTGGGCCCTATCCTCTTTAATAAATTCAGTCATGATCTTAAACATGGATTGCACAGTAGAATATCGATCTTTGCAGAGGATACTAAGCTCTGTAAAGTAATCAATACAATAGAGGATCATGTGTTATTACAAAGGCATCTGGATAAGTTGGAGGCCTGGGCAGAGAAGTGGCAGAGGAGGTTTAACATAGATAAATGCAAGGTTATGTACATGGGAAGGAAAAATCCATTACATGATTACAGGTTAAATGGAAAAAGTCTGGGTAAAAGTGACATGGAAAAGAACTTGGGAATCCTGGTGGACAGTAAACTCAATAATAGCAGCCAGTGTCAGGCAGCAGCAGCCAAGGCAAACAGGATCATGGGGTGCATTAAAATGGGCATAGATGTATAATGGGAGAATGATGTTCTTCTTGTGTGCAAATCCCTGGTCAGACACATGGAATATTGTGTATAGTTTTTGGCACCAGTGCACAGGAAAGACATTGTGGAGCTTGAACAGGTTCAAAGGTGGGCATCAAAAATAATAAAAGGACTGGGTGGAGTGTAATACCCAGAAAGATTTGTAAGATTAGGGTTATTTAGTTTTGAGAAGAAACGGCTTTGGGGGGGACATAATAAATATATCAGGGGTCAATATAGCGATCTCTCCTAATATCTATTTATACCCAGGATAGAATAAGGGGGCATCCACTACATCTTAAAGGGGATGTATCGCTTCCTTAGTTCGGCTGATTCACACTGCTCTCAGCTTCTCAACTCTGGAAATGCAGGGGCGTTTCTTCCCCTCCCAGCTGGGTGACATCCCCCCCCCCTTCACTGTGCATGCTGGCTCCCGAGCCTCCCCCCCCCCCCCCTCCCCCCCTCTCTGAGTCCACATGTCACTGTGTCTCTCCCTGCAGTCTCATATTGTAAGAGCAGTATATATACCACAGGCTGCATTCACTCTAGACTGAGCAACTGAACTCTTCTCCTCTCACAGCTGGAGATGCTCTATGAACGGCACAGATCTCGCTTCTATGCAGGAGAGTTAGGCACCGGGACAAAACTGTTATGTTTTCTCATTGTAGAATCTGTTGCAGTCTGTTTCTGCTGGGTGTGGAGAGAGAAAATGCTACGGCCCCTAACTCTGAGTCAGGCAGGGATCGACACAAAATTGTGTATTTCCTGATTGTGTAAGCCCTTCAGTGTAATTCTGTTTCTTCTGCCTGTATAAAGTGAAAATGTGACGGTCCCTTACTCTGAGTGAGAGACACAGGAATGTTCAATACGACCGGGGGGCTGTACAGAATGTAAATGAGCTCTCATCTAGTGAAATGCAAGGAGGAGGGATCCAGAGGGATCCGACCAGCACTGGATATCAGTGTAAACAAAAACACAAGATAAGGAATACTGTGAATACAAGACAGCTTTGCTAATGACATCCAATTGCAAAGTTGCTTATTTTCACTGTCCCCTTATTCTGAAGACCATTTAATGAAATGATAAAACCCCTTTAAGGAAAAAAGGTTTCTACATAGACATAATGAATTGACCATGACAAGTTCCTCTGGCAGAGCGTTCCACAGTCTCACTGCTCTTACGGTAAGAATCCCTTTCGAAGGGTCGCTGATCCAGGGATTTATTCCAATTGCTAGTTAGAGCCAGGAAGGAATTTTCTTCCTAAAATTAGGACAATTAGGACAATTGGCTTCTACCTCATGGGGGTTTTTTGCCTTCCTATGGATTAACACTAATAGGCTGAACGTCTGTCTTTATTCGGCCTTAAAAAAGTACTAATTTAAAAAAGACAAAAAAAAACCAAACAGATTTTTGAGGGAAAAATATCCCTAATTTTAAGATCAGCATTGCTATGGGTTAATGTTAGGCAAGTATAAAAAAAAAAAAAAAAAAAAAGCAGAAAAAAGACAAAAAGGAATGCATCTTAAATATTTAAAAATTGCTTGGAGGTGTGGAGCGCAGCCTGCTACATTACTCATCTCTCAAGGATTTGCCTGTGCAAAGTGCTTGGGTTTGTACTGTAAACTGCAGCGGCTCTGCTATGTAATGTGTTCGCCAAAGTGGATGTAACACTAACAGTTACAGCTTATTTTACCCTAATGGATTTTATGAGGATTGTATCTAATGCTCTAGCCATTCCTTCTAATGTTTTTGGAGAACAGGCTAATGAGACATGCTAAATGTAGAAGAGATTTGCTCATGTTTTCTCACTAAAGAAGAAAAAGAAGGCAGCTCCTGCAAAGAAGAAGGTACCAGGGTTTTCACAACACTTCATTAGAAGCCAGTAGAACAATAGTAGAACAATAGTCCCTCAACATATAATATTAAATGGTTCGGACGACCACTGAATGTCCAGAACATAACTATGGAAACTGAAATTGGTTCCAAAGCTCAAAAATGTCACAGCAGAAAAAAAAACAAAAAAAAAAAAAAACGACGGGGCCCACTGTACCAGGAGTGTATCTGGAATGTAAAGGTGTACAGGCAGACCTGCACTGTACTGACTGTAGAGGCGCTACCGACCTACATTCACTGCATGCCCTCACATACATGTAAGAGCATACAGACATGTAGTACCGCATTGTATGTAGGAGGCGTACCAGACTCAATCACTGCCTTCACCTCATCTAATAGATGTAAGAGCAGCAAGAACATGTAGTACTACACTGTACTGTAGAGAGCGCTATAGACCACCAATTACTGCCTTCACTCACTAATACATGTAAGCACAGTCAGGCATGTAGTAATACACTGTTGTAGAGAGACTACTAGACAGCCAATCACTGCCTTCACCTCACTAATACATGTAAGAGCAGTACAGGACATGTAGTACTACACTGTACTGTAGAGAGGCGCTATAGACCACCAATCACTGCCTTCACCTCACTAATACATGTAAGAGCAGTAAGACAGTGTATACACGTGTAGAGGGCTATAGACCACCATCACTGTCTTACCTCAGTACGTATGAGTACCCCTGTACTGAGAGAGTGCACTAGATCACTGCATGCACTTTACGAATACAAGGGTTTTACAAGTAAGATATTCATAATTGGTTGGACCTTCCATCAATCACATATGTCGCAGGTGTGCAGTATATGATATTGTAAACTGTAACCATATTCAACATGCAATGTCCCACAAACAAGCAGGCGTCAGAGAGCGTGGATATGCTTGTGTAGTTGCCCACATTCATTTCTATGGGAGTTACAATTAACCTTGCGAGAGATGACACAACCCTCATCAGGAGCGGGAGTCTTTTGAGGTCAATATTTGGAGATTTACACACTGGCTGCAGGATTTTTACAACACATGACAGTATATTGTTAGTGAAAAGATTTTAAGAAAACAAAAAATAAAAAATTCACTAACAGCAGCAAAAGAAAAAAAGAAAATAAAAAAGAATTTCAAGCATGTTGTGCATTTACAAAGCCATAACCTGTCCTACCCTTAGAAGAATTACCAGATTTTCCATTACAAAAATATGGATAAAAAAAATCATATAATTGACTATTGATTATTTTCTGATAAAAAAAAACAAATACAAAAGATTATACTAGGGATCTGATGTTAGCCTACTAAGGTAGATTTTCATCTTTACAGCAGATTTTGGGTTAATAGTTTTTATACAAAGAAGCAACTAAATTTTAAGTTTTAGAACAAATTGAAAACCGATCAAGTAGGAAGTCGCACCATAAACTCGATGAGCTCAGATTCCAGCAGCACATATATCCAAGATTCAATGCAGCCATCTGTGCCAGGGCATGTTTGCTAGTACAAATGTATGTGCCGAGAAGGAATGTTCTAGGGAGAATACAAACTACATCCATGTGTTACCACATTTCTTATGGATAAAGCAATGAACGAGGAAAGCGTTTTATAGGATCTGATTTTTTCACATTTTCATAGTTTAGGTTCATAGGAGGTTACTGCATAAAGGATTTCACCACCTTTAGGGTCCCACTACATGGGGTAGATCTGCTGCAGATTGTGGGGCCGATGTTGTCACAGAGTTATTGTGGATTCTCCTTCATTGACAAAACCCGAACTAGAATTTGCAGATTAATCTTTTCTGCACCTTTTGACTTCTATTACTAACCCCATAAAGGGGTTGTCTCCAGGGCTGTGGAGTCGGCAAGCCAAAGCCCCGACTCCGACTCCTCAATTTCCCAAACCTCCGACTCCCGACTCCCTCTTACATGGCGCATGTTTAAGTGATAACTTTACTGTAGTGAAATGGTAACATCAGGCTTTTTATCACTTTATGATACAATAATCAAGCTATTTAGGTAGAACAGACACTGACAAGCAAAAGGGTAACAATGTTTGGATCTTTTGAATGTGTAGAAGAGACCTGGTATCAGATTTTGGTCAAGATATGCTTGAATCTGATCCAGAGCCCAGAAGGATTCAGACAGAGCTGAAAACCAAAAGGCAGATTTCCCAAATACTAACAAAATAATAAAAATTAACATTTTGATTTTTAAGTGCAAAACAGTAACGATGCAGATACAGGAAAGAATCTGCAGAACTAAGCAGATGCTAAATACTTGCAAGTCAAATTTATGTATAAGATCGGTAAGATGACTGTATATAAAATTGCTCTATGCATCAAACTAACTGGACCAACTTATTATATATTTTGGGAGTCGGTCCATTTTACGACGACTCCGACTCCTGCAAAATAGGCACCGACTCCCACTCCACGATTGGTTGTCTCTCTACAAAGAATAGCTTTCAACATGTTGGGAACACTAAATAAAGAGGTTTTCCAAATATATTGCGTTGTTCATCTTTTTTTATTAAGGAGCTACAAGTGATTTTATCACCTTCATAGGGCTTTCTAGTTTCATAAGTGACCGACCTGTGTACTCTCTTTCTCCCCTGCTGTTTGTTCTATCTGATAGCAGGGAGTGAAGTTATCACACAGGTCGCAGCCAGCTGTGAGAGAATGTGTGTTATCTGATCTTTCAAACAAAAGACTGTAATTTCTGCTGTTTACTTTACCTCAGAAGCTTCCCTGGTCCTGACAGCATGAGATTTATCTAATTAGCAGAGTTCTGTATACACATAGCGCATATGCTAATTACAGACAGCTTGACCCGGAAGCGACAGAGCAAAGCAGCATTATTTCATTCATGCATCCTATGAAACCTTGAGATGACACAACCCCTTTATGGACCACAATACCACTTTTGCCTGCAGAGAAAAAAAATAAACTGGCATCAATATCTTATGCTGGATGAAGCAGGGGCTCAGATGTCGGATGACAGCCAGGACCCTGCTCTAATTGCAAAGAGTGGACAGACCTCCAATCTGAGCTGTTTAACTCCTTGAATGCTGCAGTGAATAGTGACTATTGCATCTACCTGGTTTTAGAGGGAGGGAGTTTTCTATCTCACCTCATTGGTACCCACTGCAATGTGTTCCCAGGGAGCTAACGGGTTTACATAGCAGCTGGGGGACTACTACTGAAGGGCCCCAGGCCTGCCTTGCCTTCTCTGTATGATTTTTAGGCCCTGTCAGAGGTAGGGTCCAGTAGGCTGGCAGTTTTAGGCTATTTTCACACGGCTTACACTGGGACGTATTTCGCCCCATATTTCCTGCCGTACTGCGCTAAACCGGGCTGGTAAAGTCCCAGTCTTGGAAAC